>JAVYIG010010514.1:0-68475 GCA_035222895.1 Strongylocentrotus droebachiensis | reverse complement strand
CGGGAGGGGGGGGGGGGGCACTGGCATACTGATAGGGAGGGGGGGGGGGTTGGGAGAAATAGAATCAAACGTGGTTTATTTATAATTCCATAACGGTGGTTAACAAATAATGCTTGAAATGAGATAATTTTCCTCACTTCATGCGTTTGTTGGAAAATGACAAATTCCTAAATTTACAGCCAGGCAAGAAAATTCTTCTTGAGATGCCTACATATCAGGGCCCGCGGAACGGCGGGGATCGGGATCCTCGAGCCCCTCCCCCCACACTTTCTTTGAAAAAGTATATTAAAGAGAAATAGAAAGAAAGAGAGCGAGAAAGAAAAAAATAGTTAACTGCCAGTGTCACATTATAATGGGGTATCAAAATATGCTCATCTGACCATGATTAAAATTAATGCCTAAAATCCTAAGGCTCTGCCCCCTGGATTCCACCTAGGGCCCTAAGGCGGGCCCTTAGGTGCTCATATTATGACGGTCATTTAATGCCTAAAACCCCTGATTTCTGGGGGCTCTGCCCCCTGGACCCCACGCCAAATAGTGTCCTGCTAGTGTCACAAATAATAAGGTATCAAAAATGCTCATCTGACCGTAATTAAACGCCTGAAACCTCTGGGATCTGGGGGATCTGCCCCCTGGACCCAACCAAGAGCCCTTAGCGGGCCCCTCGATACTCATCTGACCGTAATTGAGTGCCTAAAACCCTTGAGATTCCGGGGCTCCGCCCCTGAACCCCAAGCCAATTAGTGACCTGCCATTTAAACAATTAGGTATCAAAATAATGCTCATCTGACCGTAATTAAATGCCTAAACTCCTGAACTTCCGGGGCTCTGCCCCCTGGACCCCGTCTAGGGCGCTAAGGCGGGACCCCTGAATGCTAATCTGACCGTAAATTAAAACCTTAAACCCCTGAGCTTCCGGGGCGGACAAGGTATCAACATAATATGTTCATCTGACAGTAGGCGCGTAGCCAGGGGGCGGTGGGGGGGGGGGGGTCCCCCAATAAACGCCGGCCAAAAAAGAGAGGAGTGTAAAGGACGTAGAAGAAAAGGGAATAGACAAAGAACATATTTGAAATTCAGACGAGGATTATTTTCGAGAAACGGTACAACGAATCGTCTTCTTTCTCTAATGATTTAATTAAACGTACAGCTCGCGCTTCGCGCGGGAGGGAGGAGGGGAAAACTGAATTCAGATGAGATTAAGAGTCGAGAACTGTACAACGAATCGTCTTTTTTCTCTAATGATTTAATGAAACGTAAAAGCTTCCGAGCTTTGCGCGGGAAAGGGGGATGAATTAAGACGAGGATTAAGAGTAAAAAACTGTACAACGAATCGTCTTCTTTTTCTAATGATTTAATGAAACGTAAAAGCTTCCGCGCTTTGCGCGGGAGGGAAAAAACTATTTTCAGACAGTAGGCACGTACGGAAGGGGGAGGGGGAAGGGGTTAGGGGGTTGACCCTCCCCTTCGGTTTTTTTATGTGTGTATTTTGGAGCAACCCCCCCCCCCTTTCTGTGATTTTTTTTTTTTTTTTTTTTTTTTTTTTTAATTAAAAAAAAAAAAATGCCAATGGCTGACCTAAAAAAGGTGACCTCACCCCCCCCCCAACGGAAACAAAATGTCAATTTTTAAAATTTCGAGACCCCCCCCCCCAAAAAAAAGTGTCCTTCCCCCCCCCCCCCCCCCCCGCTTATTTAGCGGCTGGCTGTTACGATTTTTTTTCTCGACCAAAAAAAAAAAAAGTGGGCCCTCCCCCCCTAAGAAATCCTGGATCCGCGCCTGACCCTCCCCCCCCCCCACCCAGGCACGTAGCCAAAGTTTGATTTTTTTTTGGGGGGGGGGGGGGCACAGTCATGTAATCGATCGAGGTAAAAAAAAAAAAGGGGGTCTAAACAAGTTCAACCGATCTTGGAAATTTTGGGCCCCCCCCACCCCACGTGTCCCTCCCCCCGTGGCTACATGCCTGCCCCCACCTACTTAGAGCTTAGAGAAACGTTCAGCGGGGCCTGCTTGTAAGAGTGGGGTGATGCGGATCCCCCCCCCCCTCCGAAATCCTGTCCCCGATCGGACGTCGATGCACCTATTTACCTATTTTTGCAAATGTAAACAACATTGTTGTTGTTGTTCGTTTGGTTTTATAAATTATATACGGTATCTTCGAATCGCACAGTTTATGTCTCAAAGAAAAGACGAATATGCTCCACATATGACAGGCCATCAAAGAAAAACTTTTTTATAGTTTTGAGCGAGAACAGAATAGATCTACTCCGATTTAAGAGACAAATTCGATACAAATCTTGACTAATAATAATTTAAAATTGCATAAAGCTGTTTTACTTCATGATCCTGAAATCAAATTGTGGTGTTTAACATGTGTCACTTAATAAATCACACACACAATAACAAATGATGGTTTCTCGCCAAATTTGGCTTGCTTGTCTGATTACGTCATTGGTGATTTCCCCGATCCGACGCAGCGCCTCGGCCTCCTGTAAAAGTGCATTTTTGTTCAAGTCAAAGTTCAATGTCATCTTTACCATCGTAACCTTCCCTGAAGGTAAGTTTTATTAGCTCTAAAATTCATTTATTTATACACTTTCTTGTTAATTGATGAATAGAAATCAAATCGGAACATTGCATGCATTGTTTTTTAATTCTTTACTTCCTCAAAATTCATTGTCAGAAGCCGTGAGTAGCGTGCAGCCGGTCGGCGAGCACCGGGGTGGGCCGGGCGCCCAGGCCCAGGCACAGTGACAGCTCACAGCGCGCGGGGTCAGACTAGCTACGAGCAGTTTCCATTTGCTTTGCGTTAATTGTTGGTTGCATAATGCTCAATTATTTTTTGGCGCTAGTTCAGAAGTCTATCCAAAATTTGACCCGTAACTCTTGCATGGCCATGGAGATAAAATAAAGTAAAATAGTGACCCAAAATGAATAAATATTCATCAAATGTCCAAATAAAGGTCATGATTTAAAAGTAGATAGAGTCTAGTCTATATAATGTTTGTTACCCCAGCTGTTTTGTGTCAATTTTCTTCTCTTTTTCAGAGCATTTTTTCCTAAAAACAAAGACTCATAATATAATAAGTGTTACGGGTCAAAGTTTGGATAGACTTATGAACTAGCGCCATTTTTTTGGTTTATTATTGATTGCATTTTAGTTCTTACATTTTCCAATATATCTGACTGATACAGACAATTAATTTGGAGCAACTTTAGAATACCCCACCCAATAAAAGGATCATTCGTTCGGAGGATTACCTATAATCTATAAGTCCTAACACGCTTCACCAATTGCAATGAAACTAAGAATAAACTCTAAAGACTGAAAGGGGGTGTAGCATGGCAAATACTGGTAAACGTCATCTACGACTCATTTTGGACAACTGCCCGTAAATGAATGGACTTGATTAACGGTCAGTGCGCGCTAGCGTTCACAAAATTACAGATCAAAGTCCTCCTCACGTTTTGGTTTCGCGTATGTTGCACCCACATGAATACTGTGGTCGCGTGGTCCGTAGTCATTTTATACCTGATTGGCCCCGAGTCAGGCCACAGGAAAGACACGTAGTCTTGTCATGCTGCACCCTCTTTAAGTTTCTTAACTTAAGTAAAGAGAAGGTTGAGTTCTGGGAAGAGATGAAAAATGGTTTGTGAGCATTTTCATAGTTATCATGCAAATGTGGAAGAACATCAGATTAAAAAAATTCCTGAAAAGCATGGCTCTTAGCAGGTGCCTTAAATGGTTTTTCAAGCCCTTTTCAATGATATAAGTTTTTTTTAGTCACTTCAAAAACTTCTGACTCTACCTGTTGACAGGGAATTCACCACTGCTACTCCCAAACTGTGGAATAACCTACCAAGATTTCTTCATAAACAGCAATCACTAAATTCCTTTTTTTTAATCTCAAAACTCCCTCTTGTGTATTGTGAAGTGAATTTGAATATGCATGTTTATAGAAAATGTGCTTTATAAATTCATTATTATTATTATCATTGCCACAATTCTGTAAAAAAAATGTGCTCACATCCAATGTGTTAAGCAATATATGAGTCCAGATTTATTATGAGAACTTGATTTTGATAGCAAGTTACACTTGATCCTTTCCTCTTGCCTATACTGTATGTTTTGTTTATCTCGTTTATCATTTGTATTACCTAGGTGTTTGACTTCTCCAAGATGGCTGTTGCTGAGCAGTGTCCCATGGATGAGAGCAGACAGCTGGATCCCTATGAGCAAGACAAGCAAGCACATGAATCCTTCATGAAGAGTAGGAGTAGCATCCTCTTAGGACGCAAGGATATCCTGGAAGAGGTTGGTAGAACTGTTAAATACATTTTAAACAGGTTCTAGCATGTAGGCAGCCTAATTGGTCAAATGACACCACAGGAGAAGGAGGAGGCACGATAGCTCAGTCGGTAGAGCAGTGGTCTCATAATCTGGTGACCCGGGTTCGAAACCAAGTCTATGCGCTAGTGCCCTTTGGTAAGGCATTAATCCTCATACCTGGTCTCTCAGAGAGGACCTAAAGCCGTTGGCCGTCTGGTTGCCTACTATATCAAGCATTTATAAGCTTTCTTGGCAGTCTGGTAAAACAACCCCCACTATTAACCACCACACGACAGTGCGTCTTTCTTTTCTACCATGCCTACCCTGCAGAATAGTTCGCATCAAAAAGTGGTTACCAATTAATGGCTGAAAGTGATAAAGCACAACTAAGATGTGCGTAAAGATCGATGCGTATATATCTGGTATGTACATGTACAAGATGCGGAGAATTGCATGCAGTCTCAAATGGCAAGGACAATGGTCCACGCACTGCACCTCAATGATCTTGTTCCCTTTTTGAAAAAGAGTAGTAAGAGACAAATAGGAAAGCCATCATCAAAAGAGATGAAATGAAACACTTCCCCTGCCTTTCTTTTGAATCTTCACCGTACATTTCATTCACCCATTTAACCCTGTGCCCCAATGAGACTACAGTGCTCCCTCAATGTACGTCACACTCAATTATAGTTGCAAATAAGGCCCTGTTTCATCTAAACTTGGAATCAATTCAAAAGTTCAATTTGTTATAAGCTACGGAAATCCTCGCATTTAATTGGCTGAGAGCAAATTTGTTATACAATTTTAGCGTTTTTGATGATAAGACGTTCCATGAAACAGGGCCTTGATGTTATTGGTATAAAATGTGCACATACAAAACATACATACACGTCAATTAAACCCAATTACTCATTACGTACATACGTTTATTACGAATGCCAATGGATCTTGCAGATTGAATCCTACATCCTGGACAAGAGCTCCAAGGGGAAGTGTGGCGCCCTCGTCCTTCTCGGTGGACCAGGTAGCGGCAAGTCTTCTCTCCTAGCCAGGGCTGCTGATGTAGCATGCTTAAAGGCAGCCAAGGGAGAAATACCCAGGTATATTCCTTGCCTGATCAGGGACCCGTTTCACAAAGCCTTCTTTCAATGACGAATGACAAAAATCAGTGACAAATCTGCTGATAACCAATCAGAAGCAAGGATTTCAGTAGCTTATAACAAAAACTGTCATTTGTCACTGATAACAAGTTTTGTGAAACGCCCCCTTGTTTATTGAACTTTACTCCTAGGTTGCTAAATTTATTCGAAAAATGGAACAAACGGGGGACTGCCACAACCAAATTACGGCTCAAGTAACATGTAAATGAAAATATACTTCAAACAGTGCGGGTGTCCAGGTTTTTAATCCATGATGATAAAGAGATTTAATGAAGTCATGTCTCGTTATGATTCTTAAAACACTAGGACTGCACTACTTGTAGCTACTTGCGACCTCTTTATAGCAAACAATGCCTCACACTTAATCAGTACCCGTTGGTCCCCCATGATCTCTTTTTTCTTATGTTAATTAAGAGTTGATTTAATGAGATAACCACCTGTCAGTGACCATGCAGGGAGGTTTAATCCCTCCTGGCCAAACTAGTGCAGACGGGCTTTAATGTTGGATACTTCAATTTCATTGAATCAAAGTTCTCCTTCTTCTTCAGTGGACAGGGGCCTAATTTGAACGTATTCTATCACTTTGTCGGTGCCACATCAGGGTCCACTAATCCCGAGAAAATGATCAAAAGACTTCTCAGAGAACTCAAAGTCTGTAATGTAAGTAATGAACATTATCATAAATTAGGAGTATTTGCAATCATCAAGATTAATGATATAAACAGTTGTATAGAACTGCAAAGAAGAATTACAAACTGTATGATGACACACTTCTCAAAGAACTCAAAGTCTATTTGAGTATTTGCAGTCATCAAGGTGTATGATGTAAATAAAAGTTGTCTGATTGAGCTATCAGCTGAACATAATCTTTGAAATATCGTTCTTTGTCAAAAGAGCAGATCAGCACGTTTTTAGACAACGTCTTATACTACGAGTTTTAAGATTACCACTCTTCGATGTTGTTATGGAGGCTAATGTTTTCGGTTGTCCGTACGTATGTCTGTACGTCTGTTCTCGTGATCGCGTTATCTCAAGAACCGATTAATGGATTCCTGCCAAACTTGGGTCATGTATGTATCTTGCAGAGCTTATGAACTGAGTAGATTTTAGGGTCACAAGGTCAAAGGTCCCAGGGCTCATTATGTATGCAAAAATAGCTTGTGATCACATTATCATTACTTAGAACCGATTGACAGTGTACCATCAAACTCAAGACGTGTATGTATCATATGCTTCATCCTGTGATGTTCTGAAAACTGTTTTACCCTGGCACATGTAGGCCTTTATAGTGCAAGAATATTCCTGGTTTCTTTTTCTGAGCATTATCTTTGATAGTCCCATGTATGCTTTTTGTTGTTAGGACCTTAACATGCCCAAGGACTTTGAATCAGCATGCCAGATTGCAAGCAGTGCCCTCTCGAACCCAAACACAAAGCCAACAATGATCGTCATTGATGCTCTCGACCAGGTTTGTAATTCTCATCATGTTGAAATTAATATCGCTTTCTCTATGGTGCATAAATAGCTTGCAGAAAGTGCGGAAAATTTCACTTTCCAAACTAAACCAAAGTAACTCATCCTCATATAACTGTGAGAAAAAGTTGACAGGAATGTACTCGAAAATACAATTTCTTTTCATATGCATAACCAAGGAGATTGTATGTATTATCACTATTACATGTATTTATTAAAGCCCAACTGCCCTACTTATAGCTACTTGCGCCCTCTATATAGCAAACAATGCCTAAGCGGTGACGATTGGTCCCCTTTTTCTTATGTTAATTGAGAGCTGATTTGATGAGATAACCGCCTGTCAGTGATTAGACCACACTGGGTGGTCTAATACTTCCTGGCCAAACTAGTGCAGACAGGCTTTAAGAAGTCAGTAATTACTTTCCCCCATCATGAAGAGTGCTCCCAGATGCTTATCATTTGGAGTCACTTGACAAAGTTGCTGTCCAAACTGGCTCCACATGCAGGTCTGTTGTGTCTTCTATGAAAACACCATTTCTCTCTTTTGCTGTTAATTAAAAGCTTGATGAGGACAGAACGGCCTCCGCTTCAAGATGGTTGCCATCCAAACTAAGATGGTTGCCGCCCAAACTGGCACCCCAGGTTCGTTGTGTCCTCTCCATGATTGATGAAACTCCGCCTCATCTTACGCTGACAGAGAGGAAGATCAAACGGGTGGAGCTAGCCGTCACTCCTCTGGACATGGAAACCAGAAGGGTAAGACGATACAAACTTTATTATTCCCCCTGCCAGTGTCAATATTATTTAATAATATTTTTTGCGGTGTAGTTGTCAGTGAATTCTGACGTGGTATAGATATATTGACTGCTATGAGAGGCATCGCTGTTTCTATAGGCTCAAGGGGACGTTTTATTTATGCCGCCCGTTTCCCGAGGCGACAGGTATCTTTTAAAAGACTATTGGCCGTTAGGCGGACATGGCTAAAATCACGACTCCAATTTCGACCAATCAGATGACTAGATTTATTCAACATACTAAAAAGAGGTATATAATGATGGATAACTCTCCCATTTGTGATAGGTACAGAAATATCACTAATTTAAGTTGTGATAGGTACATTAGTTCATTATTGAAGGAAAAAAAATATTATCTCAAGATCATAATTGAGAGACCAATAGTGTGAGCAACCAGTGACATGAATAGCATGCCATAGTTAAGTCCAACTTAAAGTCGATCTTAGTTTTTGTGAAACACTCCCCCGAACCCAACTTTGATCTTTTAACAGGAGATTGTATCAGGGATCCTAGGTCAGTTCGACAAGCATGTGGACGAGGAACAGAGGGTGAGTCTTCTTAGCAGGGAAGCATCTCAGAACCCTCTGTGGTTGTCTATCGCTTGTGAAGAGCTCAGAACCTATGGTGTCTTCTCTAAGGTCACAGACAAAATACACACCCTGGCAGATGGTCTTCTAGAGTAAGTTGATGTTATTCAAATGATTCGTAATTATAGTGGGTTCTTGTACAGCATTCATGTCTGACACATTACCAGCTCCACTGTTATCTGATTTTACGTTAAGCCTACCGCTGGCTATAATTTCAGGCTTTTGGACCAATTACTGGCAAGATTTGAAGATGAGAGTGGAGGGAGCCTGTTGGTAGCTACCCTGTGTCTCCTTGAATGCTCCTTCTTATGGCTCCTGGGGGCTGATCTCCTTCCCTCCCTATGAGACAAAGTTGTATGAAATGATGTATCACCTGTGTATTTCTCTTTTCAAGTTCCTCGCCCAAGTCCTAGAGAGGTTTGAAGAAGAGAGTGGAGGGAGCCTGATGGTGGCTACTCTGTGTCTCCTGGATTGCTCCTCTTCGGGTCTCCTGGAGGCTGATCTCCTTCCCTCCCTATGAGACAAAGTTGTATGAAATGATGTATCACCTGTGTATTTCTCTTTTCAGGCTCCTGGCCCAAGTCCTGGAGAGGTTTGAAGCTGAGAGTGGAGGGAGCGTTATGGTAGCTACCTTGTGTCTCCTTGAATGCTCGTCTTCAGGTCTCCTGGAGGCTGAGCTCCTGGCCATCCTTAAAGATGAGGATAACCTGATGCCTCCAGATGATGGAAAGAACAACAAGAAAAAAGGTTTGTAAGATGAGATAATTCATTGATCATTTATTTATTGCATGTTATGAAATTAATCAGTAAGGTCTACAGGCTAAAATCCTAAGCGCTGGAGGACGTCATTCTTAAAGTTCTACCATTATACAGCTTGAAATTTGACATGATCTTAATGCCCCCATGAAGATATCATTTTGGAAGATGCTTCCTTCAATATATACATTCACATGGTTTGCATGTATTACATATCACGTAACTATTAGCATCAAGCATACATCATCATGAAATTGCAATAATTGCTTTAATACCGTAAGGTGCAACACTAAGCATACTCATTCAAATGATGTAACGTAAATCTCTGTGTATAAGACGCACTTTTTTCCCGCCAAAAAAAATTGAAAGTCGGGGGTGCGTCTTATAAGTGTCAATTTATGCCCCCTCCACCTGCACTGTGCCTGGCAATATCTCCCAGCTCAGGCATACAAGGTGTGTTGACTCACCACTTGCACCAATACAGTCACAGTAAGATACTGTAGGAAGTTATTTGAAGTGGCACAGTAAAACTGTACTAGATTATATAATCTGTAATCCAGGTTACAAAGTTGCAACAGTAATGTACTCTCACTATTTGTCACCTGGGTTATAGTGATGGCACAGCATCGAACTGTAGGATCGAACTACAACAACACTACCTGTATGGCCGGATTTCTGTTTGGACTTTAGAGAAAAATTTGTCTGTCATCTTTAGTTTTAGAAATGACATTGTTACTATTATTTGTGACAAGTTCACAAGAACAAATCGGCGCCTTCAACTGCACCTCGCAGTGAAATAAAGGTCCTTCCCCGCGTGTGTTTTTTAACACGGATCTGGCTTGCTGCCTACGGAGTCAGCAATTTTTTAATTTTTTTATTTTTTATTTTTCCCCCGAAAAATAGGGGTGCGTCTAATACACAGAGTTTTACGGTATTTGCTTTTTTAAAGTATGTCCAGTGAAAATGAATGATGTAAAAGGATCAGCAAAAGATGTCAAATATTGCTGCGATACTGGACGATGCACGAGGTATAGAATTTTGTGAAATGGGTGTAGCTTAATCTCATGCAACTGCTATCAAGCCTATCAAAATATAACCTATTCATATACAGTGAAACCGGTATGTAAAGACTGCTCAAGGAAGACATGAAAAGTGGTCTTAATAGTCAGCATAGGCAGGTGGTCTTTATGTTCAGGTTCCTTTAGCATATGTTTAAATAATAAACCACTTTCAAGGGAAACAGAAAATGTGGTCTTTATAGACAGGGGCATATGTTTCAATAATTAACCACTTTCAAGGGAGACAGAAAATGTGGTCTTTATAGACAGGTGGTCGCTATTAAAAGCAGGTTCTTCTTTAACTTCTATGTATTTTGAAATGTTCAGGTGCCAGCAAGAAGAGGAAAAAATCCAACAAGCCCCAGCCGCTGACCGCCGCCAAGTGGGCCCGGGTCTACCGCGCCCTGCAACCTTTCCTGCGACCCTTCGGGGACAGCGGAGAGGGGCGGCTTGAGTTCAACCACCGCTCCCTCAGCAAGGCCATCAGAAAGAAGTATTTCAATGCCCGGCTGGCTGGGGAAGGAGAGGGAAAGGAGGAGGAAGGAGAGGGGGCAGCCATGAATGAAACTCTTGTACGCTGGTGGAACACAAAACTGGCTGATTACTTTGAAAATGTGTCCGATCTGGAGAGGAAAGTTGAGGTTAGTGTCATATGATGTAATAATAATAACGGTGAACATTTGTAATGCTCCATGTTTGTCAAAATTGACACTCCTGGCGCTGTTGTGAGAAAACTATGCTTGTTGGCATACAGGTGTACATCTATCAAGGAAAGCAAAATACTCAAAATTTAAGTTTAATATACCGTAAATCTCTGTGTATAAGACGCACCTGTGTATAAGACGCACCCCTATTTTTGGGGCCAAGAAAACAGCAAGCCAGGTCCGTGTTAAACAACTCACGCGGGGAAGGACTTTCATTTAAATGTGAGGTGCAGTTGAAGGCGCTGATTTGTGCTTGTGAACTTGTCACAAATAATAGTAACAATGTCGTTTTTAGAAGAATGTGTAAGATCATTAATGTAAATTAAAAACAGTAGAGGACCTAGGATAGAACCTTGTGGTACGCCGTGTGTAATAGAAGAAAATTGGAGGAATTATTATATAAACTACATATTGGGATCTATTAAAAAGATTACTTTCAATCCAAGATGACAGACAAATTGGAGTGTTGTTCTAGTTTCCGCGTGGTGAGTCAACACACCGATTACTTTTTTTTCTTTCTTTTTCTCTTGTACCTGTGTATAAGACGCACCCCCGACTTTCAATTTTTTTCAGCGGCAAAAAAGTGCGTCTTATACACAGAGATTTACGGTACTTCAAGACATAATATTATGCATTTATAAATTATACATTATGCATTTACATATATTATATTGTCTCTTCTTTAATTCATTCAGATTTGTTTATATACGTAATTATCATCATTTAACCTTCTTGTATATGTTGCATGTTGATATCTGTAGTAATAGAATATAAACTGTCGTGAAAGGGTCAAAGTAAAAAACAAGCAGTTATGCTATGAATTGTGGGCAGCACTAAAATCGTATTTAAAATCTGAACAAGTAGAATTGAATTTACATGGAAAGGAACAATATTCATTATGAAATATAATGTAAGGATCACTTTTTAAACAAATTGATTGCTTTTGAGTTTTCAGGAGAAGCCACATCAACTGATCAAATAGGGTTTAAATTCTATTTGACTTTTGACTGAATGCAGCTGTGATTGAGACATGATTAACAAGACAAGAAAGACTGGGCACAAGGAAATGAGACAATTCATGCTTGGGACACATATTCAAGATTCCAATTTAATGACTTAAATTTGTTTGCGTTTCAGGAATATCCATATCAACTGAGAAAGTTAGGAGACAAGAAGCGTTTAATTGAATGCCTCTGTGATTGGGATATGATTGAGGGTCTGTATGATGAAGACTACAACTCGCAGCTTCTTTCTTACTGGAGAAAGGTAATACAAATAAAAATTCAAATTAAATTTCATAGAACAGAAACCAAATATAAAGAGGATCATTCTCAGTATTATTATATAGCTAAAACAATGCTCCCTAGGGAGTGGAAAATGTGCATACATTGTGTGCGGGTAAGCCTGAGTCCGATGACCGGGGTAATAATATATCTGTAAAGCGCTTACCGGTAGGCACATCACTGTATCGATGTATTGGGCGCTGTGTTAAAGCGGAATATTATTATTATTATTATTATTAGAAATAATCTCTAAACTTTAGAAGTGCATAGGGATGTTATCTGCACTCTATTATTACCAGTATTATTATTTTTAAACACTTTGCAAAAAAAACATTAATTAAAATTGTTATTTGATTATTGATTGGCTTATTCAAGATCCTATACAGTACATTCTCCCTTGTACATTCAAAACCATTATAGAGACCTTCCCAGTTTTAAAGAAGGGTAATAATATTGGTCTTATTAGTTTCACCAGCATTTCAATGTTTGTCAATTAATCATGATTTTTTTATTCAGTTAAAAACCAAGGTTTATCTTGCCTCCAAAGCACTAATAAATAAGTCATCTTTAGCACAATTTAAGTTAGATTAAGTTGAATTATTCATTTATTTGTAACAAACTGTAATTTTGATTTTGTAACGTAACATAGCGTAACATACTGTAATTGTGTACTGAATAATATTGTGTACTTGTGGTGCTGTCGTCCCGGCTTTATTTCGTGTAAGGACATTGCTTCACTTAATGGCTGCTGGGACAACAGCACCAATGCGCCTAGAAACAATGTATTAGGCACGTTATAAATGTGATCTATTAATAAATGATCAGATGAAGGATTCTGTCTGGTTCTGATTTTGAATGCAAAGTAACCATCTGCCGTGTATTCCCTTCTTTTGTAATACCGATAGGCATTTAAATTTGGCTCTTACCTTTAAAAAAATGTTTTGGCTGAAAAGTTATATCACTTGATTCTTCTATAGATGGATGAGAAATATGATACAATGGCATCTAGATACACTGAGATGAGTGTTGCTATGTCTAGTGGTGATCCTAAAAAAACTGCAGATAAACTCAGCTACCTTGCACGCATTCTGTAAGTGCCTAACAAGCTTTAGTACTATGCATGTGGTACATTTACTTTTTAAAGGTATAATCTAACTTTTTGATACGTTAATTGTAAATGTCACTCAAAGATTTTTACTATTTTAAGGCACTTCGTGATCATTTTTAAGCGCGATTTTTTTCTTCAGGGTGTCAATATTACACCATATCACAGTCGCCGATAACACGTAGGGCCATGCATCTCAGATTTGGCATTGTTAAACAATTAATGCCTTTAAATTAATGCCTTAATTGATAATATATTCTCAAATAATGTTAATAAGGAGTGTTTAAATGGTATTTTGTATTATGATATATCTGACCACTTGCCTATTTTTAGTATTATTAAGCAGACAATTAATGTTCATAGATTATTGAACAATACACTAAAAATGCATAGAAAAGAAAATTTTTCTAATATTGATTCTTTAAATATTGATTTATGTCAAGAGCAATGGCTCGATGTATTTGAGGAAAATGATGTTGATAAGGCTTACGAAAAATTTAATCATAAGCTACAAAAGTATTGTGATAAAAATATTCCACTTGTTCGAACAAAATATAAGAAAGTTAAAAATCCATGGATCACTAAAGGAATTTTAAAGTCGATAAAAACTAGAAATAAACTTTATAAGAAAAGTCTTAAAAAGATGAGTGATGAGAATTGTAGCAAGTATAAAATTTATAGAAATAAATTAACTTCAATAATTCGACTTTCACGTAAATTACATTATTAAAATAAAATAGACATGAATAAGACAAGTAATGCTTCAATATGGCAAATTGTTAAAGATATGATTGGTTCTATAAAAACAATACTCCTAAATCATTTTTTAAAGATGGTCAGGAAATAAATGATCCAGTAAAAATTGCAAATATGTTTAATTTATATTTTAATGATATAGGTCCAAATTTAGCATCAGAATTTTTATATTGATCAAAATAGTTATAAACAATATTTGGATGAACCATTTTATAAATCTTTATTTTTACGACCAACATCCTCTCACGAAATTATTAAAGTTGTACAGTCTTTAAAATCCACTAAATCTACTGGTTATGATGGGATAAGTGTGAATCTTTTGAAAAAAAATTATTTATAATATTGTCTCTCCAATAACATATATTTTTTATTTATCGATCACACTTGGTGTTTGTCCAAATATATTGAAAATTTCTAAAATAATCCCAATATATAAAAAAGATGATTCTTCATTAGTAAATAATTATCGTCCTATTTCCCTTTTACCGGCTGTCTCAAAAATTCTTGAAAAAATTATTTATGAACGACTTTATGATTTTTTAAATAGTAATGATTTACTTGTTCCTAATCAGTTTGGTTTTAGAAAGCATCATTCGACAGATCATGCAATTATTCAACTTTATGATAAAATTATTACATCATTGGCTAATAAGGAACACAGTGTAGGCATTTTTATGGACCTGAGTAAGGCATTTGATACTATTGATCATAAAATATTGATTGATAAATTACAATTTTATGGAGTAAGGGGTATTGCTTTATCATGGTTTAAAAATTATTTGTTAAATAGAGAACAGTATGTATCCTTTAAATCTAAAGAGTCAAGTAGATTACCTATAACTTGTGGCGTCCCTCAGGGATCGATTCTAGGTCCTTTATTATTTTTGTTATACGTTAATGATATTGTAAAATCATCTAAACTTTTAACATTTATATTGTATGCAGACGACACTAATGTATTTTATTCTCATAAAAATTTAGACACACTTACGTCAATCTTAAATGTTGAATTATCTAAAATATATGTTTGGTTTAAGTCTAATAAGTTATCTTTAAATTTTACTAAAACAAACTTTATATACTTTAGAAATGTTCATTCACCAAAAGTAAATTGTAGATTATATATTAATGATATTTTGCTTTTGGAAAAAAATTCTGTCAAATTTTTTGGGATAACCATTGATTCTATTTTAACTTGGTCCGATCATATACATAATATATTGAACGCTGTTTCTAGGAACATTGGAATATTATATAAATTGAAATTATTACTAACTCCCAAATCTCTTTTTATGATTTATAATGCTTTTGTACTTTCGCATATTAATTATTGTAATATCGTATGGGGAAACTGTTGTAAAACTAAAATTAATTCACTTGAACTTTTACAAAAGAAAGCTCTACGAATTTGTACACAATCTGATTATTTAGCACACACTACACCTATTTTTAAAACATTGAAAACTCTCAAAGTAACTGATATGCACATTTTTCAAACAGCTATTTTTATGTATAAATATGTCTCCAACTTACTTCCTAAGTCCTTTCATGATTTTTATATTCATAATGTTAATGTACATTCGTACCCCACGAGGCACTCTGAAACTGAAAAAAAAGGTATAGACCAGTTCTGGTCATGCGATTGCTTTGTGAAAGAAACGTTATGGAATCGATCAGAAAAGGTTGATCATCTAGCATATACGGTAGTATTGGTGTGTACTGCAAAGTTATGGAATCATCAAAATGATAAAAAATTTGGCCCAGTCTTGGTAAAGTTACAAGCACTGTACACAGAAAGATGTATATGGGACTACGCGATATCTATCCAGTCCGGATAGATATAATAATTTACCAAATATATCAATTAGTAGGCGGTTTCTCTGCAAAATTTGTATCATCACATATTAGTCAAAACATATTCTTTCACACGATTGGTAATAAGAGCTTCCATTTCATTTTTTGAGAGGGGGGTGTTTCCAAAACTGGTCTTTACCTTTAAGACATGAATAATTTTACTGTCTTATTTCTCACAGCACACAGGCAGGCCAGTACAAAGCAGCTCAGGGCATTGTTGATAAAGTTCTTGCAATAGAGACTGAAGAACTAGGTTCTGAACCAGAGAGACTAGTGAAGCTTTATGACTTGAGTGCGTATCTCTCTGATCAGGTAATATGTAGCTTTGAGGTCTATTGAGTGACTGACTGGCTTTTTTTTCTTCTTTGGTAATAACATACATAAAATGAACTATAAAGGGTACATGAGCATTTGTCTACATCAATAACCCACTTCTTGTAATGGTCAAAATTAAACTGATTGAATCTTTGTGCAGCATAAAACGTACAACCATTTGGTACAATGGTCTGAAAATCAGACTATTACTTACTGGCTCTGTAGCTCTTAAGTCGATTCGACAACTAATAGTCTTTATTTTCCCACTTTATAAAGACATTTTCAAGCCCCTTTTTTTTAAGGGAAGTTCTAAATAAGTATTATCTTTTAAATGCCGTTGGAATTTAATCTTTTCATTTTTTGGGCCTGCAAATGGGACTTTATACCTTTCAACCTAACAAAATATATTCCATTCTTGAAGTTTGAACATTTTGTGAGTGACTGATATTCTAAAAGTTTCTTGCTACAAAATGATTAAATCAGGTATTTCCTAGCCTGTTTTTCACCGGCTGATCAAGACTTGATAGGGGGGGGGGTGGGGTTGACTTCTGAATTAAATGGCTGCTGTGGAAATATACTTCACCCTTTTAAATTTCTGTTCAACTGGATCATTTGATGAATTTGGCAAGATTTCATGATCATGATTAATTATTGAAAATCCATTTTCTTTGGGTATTTACTTCATACATGTCACTGTGTTACCACTTACTTATGTACTACAGTGAAACCTGTATATAAAGTCCACCCAAGGGAATCTTGAAAAGTGGTCTTTACGTACAGATTCCTTTAATACAGGTTTCAATGAAAAACTATATTCGGGGTGGGGGGCTGGTGCTGGCATGTTGTCTTTATAGAGAGGTGGCCACTAAGACAGGTTTGACTGTATATAGTTTCCATGAAGAAAACAAATGAAAATAAACCCTAGAGTAACATGAGGACTGCATTATGGTTTGCACATATATGTACAGTACATGTAGCTACATAGCCATTGAGATTCATGATGAGAAGTTTCTAAAGACAGAATTGAAATCATTTTAAAAGCTAGTAGTCACCATAATTCATTTCAACTGGCTTATTCTGACAGATTGGCAATCTCCATTCTAATACCGGTAGTTACGTCATATTAGAACAGATCTCCTACTTGAGACCTACCATCGACTACTACAGAAAGGCTGTTGCAATCAGAGAAACATTAAAAGGACCCTCTAACAAGGTATGTACAATACATGCATTCTATTCTACAGGTCAATGATTCCAGTTTACATAATCATTATTCACTTTAGAAATTTCAATAAATACATGACGTAAAGTCCTCGTAGCAAAATTGAAATACCCCCTTGCGCTCCTTGCTTGGATGGAGGTATTGGGAGGCTGCCAAGAACCACTGATTCCTAAGTCAGCAATGTGGTTTTCCAGTGATCGTTGCTGGAAGGGAGAAGAGAGATTGACAGATCGCCATAGTAACCCCCATAGTAACAACCACTGACCTCTAGGTCAGTGGTAGTAACCCTTATGTGCCTGCACTGAGTTGGGCAGCCGATCGCGGACGAAGTGTCCCCCTAATAACAATCCGCACAGAAAGTAGTCCTCATTAAGAAGCTGAATTCCGTTGCATGAGTATTCACTGATAAAAAAGTACATGTAAATATCAATTAGGATATAACAATCTTCTGACACTAGACAAAAAGTCGTTAAATAGTGCAGTTTAAAGAGAACTTTCTTGTTATTATCAATGCGCAGGTGATAAGGGGGTGTTTCAAAACCCGAGTTGAGGACTCATAATTTATGAATGGGGTTTTTCAACCAGGAAAAACGCTTCGACTTGGAGAACTTGATCAAATGGGGGGGAGGGGGGGGGGGGGGGGGGGGGTGGCTTCTGGAAAGACATTAATGATGGCTTAAATGAAAAATGGAGAATAATTAAAGAAATTGAAACGCAAGAAGGAAGGCTGCAGAGACTTACTAGGGAGGATCGGCGGCCGTGCCATACAGTTAAAATAAAATAAAAAGACTAGGCCGCTATATAGACTGAGAAAGCGAAGAAGAAGAAAAAGAAAAGAGCCGCTGACCGGAGAGAGAGAGGAGAGAATTAACATTTCTGAGAGAGAGAGAGAGACGGACACCCGGGGAATGGAGAGACAGGCATAAATAAACATGAGGAGAGAGGGAGAAAGAGAGAACTAGGGCAGGGAAAGATAGATAGAAAGGAGAGGAGAGAGAGAGAGAGAGAGATGGAAAGTAGCGCGAATGCTATGTTTGGTAAACAAGTTGATCAGCTGGGTTTAGGCCTCCTCTGCAGCAAGCAAAGAAAGGGGTATTTCAATACCTGACTTTATGGCCATTTACTCCGGTTTGCGAGCTACGAGGGTCAGACGTAATATAGATTTTTCAACATGTTGCCAATTTTAAGATTTTTGAATTCCTATCTTCCTTTCATATTTCTGATTTCAAATGACATTTGGTATTGAATTCAACAATCCTGGGCACAATTTGTGCAAAGAGTTAATATTGTTATCGCTCTACTGAAAGGTAGTCATACACTGTACACATCAACTATACTGCTATGAATTGAAATTGAATGTGTGTGAGTCATGAAACTAACAATTGCTAATAAGTAAAAGTTCAAACTCAAGCAAGTTTTACCTTTAATGTCTTGCCAAAGGACGTTAGTTATTAATATTAATCATCATTTATGTCAGAGACCAATACGAAAACAAAGTATGTTTACATGATATATCTTGTTTGTTTATATACAGCCAATTTCATTCTTTTTTCTTTCCTCAGTTCAAGTTAGCAAACACGCTGATGCGGCTTGCTTATGACCTGAATACTTGGATGGAGTGTGAAGGAGATGATACGCTCTCCCCAGCTGAAGCTGATGATGAATCTAAGAAACACATAGAAACATCCATTCAGATGTTCAAAGAGGTAAAAACCTGGCAATTAAAACAATAACATCCCATAAAATTCTTGTCTGATGAGGTTCCTGACTGACTTAAAGGTTAATAATTATCATTGCATCATGAGCTAAATCCTAGATTTTGATTCAGAATCTGAGACAAAGATACCCAATCCTTTTAAATTGTCCCTATCCAGTGTATGATGCATTGTATCGCACAGGGAGTCAATGCATCCAGATCTTCTTGGGTACAAGGGTCTGGTAGATGTGGGCAGGCTAGGAGACGTTGTATAGTCTGCTTCTCTCCATGAAGACAGATGGTGTCATAGTTCTCACTTTAATAGAGAAGACAGTACCTGATGAGGAATGTTCCATTATTATTGTCAAAAATAGTGGGTTTGTTATGAAGACTTCTTGGTTAGTACTTTACTAAATGTAGGTGGGTCCAGAAAGTAATAAAGCTCCACATATCTTTGCTTGATGAGGTTCAGGAGTTTATTGGTGTAGCTAAAACATCATGCTTATGCTGTGCATGCTAGTGGTCAAGTGCAACTTACCACTCTCACATATACAGTACATAAGGCAGCTAGTGTATGAGGGTTGAATAAATACATCACACACTCTGTGTGCCAAGAGTACTGTGTTGAAGAGTGCTTTCTGCATGCTTCTTAATGAATGTGCATGCATGGCTGTTTAACAATGAGCACAAATTAAAGTTATGTTCAAATTAGGAGTGCTGCATAACTTCAGCTCATAACATTACAATTATTATTTCAGATTGGAGACCTTGGTAAAGAAGCGCAGGCCAGTATGACCAAGGCTGCCCTGTGTCAAGACGGCAGTAAAGAACAGAGAGAGGTAAGATTGACACTGTATGTATAGCTGAACCATAATGAATGGACATTAATTGTAAAATGAATTAAGAGTAATATTGATGCTAGTTATTGCTGTATTTATATTATGCACATATCCATCCCACTGGATAATCAAGGTGCCTAAAAGGTATTATACAACACCTACTAAGATTCTTGCAACCTCATTGGTCAATTCTTAATCACATGACATGCAATAAAAGTAATGTTGAACAGCATCATTTTCCAAGCCTGTAATTCCGTTTGATCAGTCTTTTCTGCACATATTAAGGGCCCTGTTTCATAAAACTTGTTATCAATAAGAAGTTGCAATAACTTTTATAAGCTACTGATATTGATGCATTTGATTGGTGGAGAGCAACTTTGTAATAGAAATGTGGCACTTGTGATTGAAAACAAGTTTTATGAAACAGGGTCTGGATATTTGTGACAATCTCCTACAATAGTTCCATGTTACCTTTTTTGTGTGTGTGTTTTTTCCAGTGGCTCCAAATAGCCCTTGAACAGTGTCGGCAAGCCTTGGGAGAGAAATGCAAGCTCATGGAAACTATCTTTAGCAATATAGGTATTTGCTACGAAGACAAAAAAAACTTCTCTTCAGCTTATGACTACTACGTGAAATCGCGTCAGCTCTGTATTGAGGTAAAGTATATACAATGTTTAGCTAGCAATAGAGCAAGATGATAGTGGGGTTCGTTGAATCAATCCATGTTTCAAACTCTAGTCATTAGCTCTGTTAACTATACTTACACTTTAGGTTATAGGAATCAGGTTTTAGGCTAGGTTTTAGGTTTTAGGTTTGGTTTTAGGTTACATGTTAGGTTTTAGGGTACATGTTAGGTTGAAGGTTGGTTTTAGGTTATATGTGAGGTTTTAGGTTTAAGGTTAGGTTACATGTTCAGTTTTAGGTTTCATTACGAAAAGCTCTCGTTAAAACTATACCCCACCAGTATAACACAGGAACCTGTGTAAATCAGGTGGGGTATCAGGACAGAGAGCCTTGCAGCTCTACGTGCGTGAGAGATTATGATATTGGATTGCAGCTGTAATCTTCATCATCTTACGTACTAGTGTAAACAAACTCTTACCGGGGCTCTAGCTGAAAGGAAATGAGAAGTAGGAAATATATATTTTGCTTCTTTTAAGATATTTTCATGTCCAAAAGTCACTCATAATTTAGATGAATTAAGACCAAAATGAATGTTCGAACGAAGAAAAATGACCCGGAATTGGCGATATAACAACAATTTTAACTCTGAAAACTATCACTCTTTTTCCCTTCCTCTCTCCCTCTATCATGCTTATCTCTCTCTCTCTCTCCCTCTCTATCACCCCTTCAAAGTCTAGGCGGGGGGAGGGGGCTACATTGGACAGTGCAAGTGTTTACTTTAGGCTTAATGCTATCTCAGCTCTAGAAGTGTTGAAAGTCAAATGGGGGTTTCAATTTTAAACGAAGAGTTTTCATCATGTTAGGTTAGGTTTTAGGTTACTTGTTCGGTTTTAGGTTTCTTGTTCGGTTTTAGGTTACTTGTTCGGTTTTAGGTTACTTGTTCGGTTTTAGGTTAGGTTTTAGGTCTAAATTGAAATGTACACTGTAGCTGTATTGTTTGGTCAGGTCGCATCCTCTCTGTGAATATAATGCATTTAAAAACAACAAATTTCCTTCTGGACCAATAAAATTGAATTGAATTTAAGAGTTCCATATGTACCCCCCAACAAATTTGAAAAAAATAAAGATATGACTCGGAGCGATATACCGGTTTATATACCTAATAATAATATAATATATAAAACATGGGAAAAGAACTTTATTTAGGGTAAGGGTTAGAGTTAGGGTAATGTGGACCTTGGTGTCCTAGGGTAACGTGGGGCCAGGTGTCCTAGGGTAATGCAGGGCCCGGTGTCCTAGGGTAACGCGGTACCCGGTGTCTTAGGGTTAGAGGTAGGGTAACGCAGACCCTGGTGCTATGAACTAAAAATGGCTTGACTTTGAACTTGTAAAAGACATCAAATTAAAACAACAAATTAGGGGGCGAAATGACCGAAAAAGTTGGGGTGAGCTGACCAAGAATCCCAAAATCGCCAACAAAAATTGGGGGGGGGGGGGGGCGACATATGACCAATTGAGGGCGACTTTGTAAGGGGGCGGGCTGACATTGGGCGACCTGGCATGGAACCGTTAGGTTTTAGGTTACTTGTTAGGTTTTAGGTTACTTGTTAAGTTTTAGGTTAGGTTTTAGGTTACTTGTTCGGTTTTAGGTTTCTTGTTCGGTTTTAGGTTACTTGTTCGGTTTTAGGTTACTTGTTCGGTTTTAGGTTACTTGTTCGGTTTTAGGTTAGGTTTTAGGTTACTCGTTAGGTTTTAGGTCTAAAGTGAAATGTACACTGTAGCTGTATTGTTTGGTCCAGGGTTGAAGTTAGGAAATTGACTGAGGAGCAATTGTCGCAAGAGCCCGTTTCGTACGACCTAAAATAGATATCAATCCAAGATACAAAGCAAAACCCACAAGATACTTAAGTTCAAGTTCAAGTTCGTTTATTCATTTCATTTTCATAAAAACACAGCAAATGCAAATAAACATACAAGTATATATACATACAAAGAATGTTCAGGTAATACAATAGTTTTAAATGGAATGGGAGAACAAAGGAAAAGCCCATGGTGGCCTTGTATAAAAAGTTTCCCGAATATTATAATGATTTATATTACTGAGCATATATTAGTTAAAGATATCACAAAATACAGCGATAAACACAATATAAAAACAGAAAAACTACAAAACATGTATGAAATAATGTAAAATTGGAGGGAGGGCTAATAGGTTTAGACGGTAAATTTAACGGTACTCAGAATAAAAGGTCAGTTTCATTTGTTTTTAAACATTGGACTGTTTTTAAATAGGCGAATGACTTGAGGTAACCATTTGTTTGGCAAAGTATTTCTTACAGATTTTTTAGAGAACGAACTTTTTACTTTCCATAAATGAAACGTGTTACAAATGGGAATGAATTTTGTTATTGATCAAAAATATGGATGATATTCTTTTTGGAAGTATATTTTCAAAAAAATGAAAAATAATTAGTGCAGTATGATGTTTGAACAAATCAAAAACATTTAGGGTTTTTAAACTAAGAAATAAAGGAGCAGAATGGGCATAATAATCACTACCTGTACAAATATGTAGAGCCTTCTTTTGTAACTTGAAGAGGGTATTAATTTTTCCATGACTCGAATTTCCCCAAATAGTTATACAATATGTCAGATGAGGTAATATAAGTGAGTTGTACAAAGTAAATAAAAATGGGAAATGGTGCATGAAATTCCAATTTATATATAATATAATATTATAATAATAACAATTTTATTACCCGGTAAGTCAAACCGAATACCAATACATTTTGATACCTTACTTTATCGATGTGGAAATCCTAACAAAGGTTTTTATCTACGGATACTCCAAGGAAATTTACAACATTTAATTTTGATATAGGTGTAGTATCAATACTTAGGGTTACCTTATCTAGTACATATTGGACACAATTTTTACTTCATGCATGGCTGATTGTCAACGAAACAGAGTTAAGTCTTTTGTTAATTCCGTTTGTTGCTACGGCAGTCAGCCAGTGAAAACGAATTTGTTTAATAAAATTATGTAAATGCAAGCACTACTTTAAACAAACAGAACTTTGTTATTCCTAGTTCATTTTTCCTGATTGAGGTGTCATAGGAAAGGGCAAATACTCTCTGGAAATGTGATTTTCTCTTTGAAATTCAGATACCGTCTGCCAAATGACTTTTTGGTTTCCTCTCTTCAAATTGATGTTAATCAGTCATGCGTGAAATATGCATTATATGAGTAGTATCAAATAAACGAGGAGGATCTAAGCTTTAAAAATATGTGTCATTTATCAATTATAATTGTGATTAAGTTATGATAAAACATCAATAATTCTCGGTTTCGTTTTTTCTGGGATGCACTGTATACTGTATTTTACTGTTGTGGTTTAATTTTTAATTGGAAAATGAATAAAAACTGCTGAAAGAATAATGTATTCTATTTTGGTATAATAGGTGTTCGGGGATGATCACCCGCGCACAATCTCAGCAACCCGCTATCTGAGCCATCCTTACTACAGACGGATCGCAAAGGCCAAGGCTGCCAAGCTCTCTCGGCCTAGCGATGGCAATAAGAGGAAAAGGAAGGATAGTTATGGAATCTACATCTACAAAGTCCTCAAGCAGGTTCATCCAGATACCAGCATCTCCAGTCGGGCCATGATCATCATGAACAGCTTCATGAACGACATCTTCGAGCAAATTGCCGTTGAATCTTCCCGCCTCGCTCAGTACAACAAGAAGTCAACCATCAGCAGTCGCGAGATTCAGACCGCCGTCCGCCTTATTCTCCCCCGAGAGCTGGCAAAGCACGCTGTGAGCGAGGGTTCCAAAGCAGTGACAAAATACACTACCTCCAAATAGACAGGTCATATCCTGCTCTGATCGAACAGACAACGGCCCTTTGCAGGGCCACACAAGATGAGGGAGATGTGAGTTGGTCTAGCCGCATGTTCGCTTGGTTCAATTGCAAGTTGGATCATTTATGTATGTACAATAATAATATGTTACCTTTTATTTTTTATAATATGTTCAAATTAACAAAGGATGTTCATCCACATTACACAAGACATGCTAATGATTTATATATTCTATTGTTTGAATACCATACTTCACGTAAATCATTAAAATATGCTGGAGTGATTACTTAATCGGAATGCAATACCTACCGATATAAAAATGTGCCCATCTCTTGCCTCATTCAAACGAAAATATAAATGTCATCTAATGAAGGAATTTCTATCTAAATTACTGGTATGTTAAATTAGCCTGTACACACTTGTTTATTTACTGCACTCTTTCTTTTCTCTTTTATTCTTTGTATACCGGTAATTATCTGCGGCCATTGGAGCTCAGCATTTGAAAGACCAAGGGCCTCTGCTGGATCCTCCATATTCTTTGTATTGCTTATATATTTTCTTATATCTATAATATATTGTTGCATGTATTTTTTACAAGAATTGGAAATAAAATGAATGAATGAATGAATGAATGTCTACAAAGACCATTGGTTCTAGATATATTTGGTACGAATTAATTGATGTGAAACGACACCGTACATTATCAGGTGACCTGCATGTACCGCTGTCTCATAGAAAACGATCTAGCATATAGAGGATTAGAGGTACGTAACATAATCAGATCTGATTGTATTAATTCAGTTTAGAGCCGTAATATTTAATGCCTGCTGTGTATGGTTATATGCATCTGGTTAAAAGCACACACTTCGTTCTGTATAAGAATTTGTCGTACTAGAAGATGTTCAGCAATGACTGTGTGTGAACATAAAGGAGAGTCTAGATATATACCTGTAAAATTTATGCATTGTGAATGACATGTCTTTCAAATTGTGAGATTGCAGCAATACGTTATACATGATAATGTACTTGTGCATGTACCATAATATAGATATAGAGATAATATCACCATGAAACTAATTTCAATCTTTGTAGATTAACTGGATTTTTTGTTGTTGAATATGCTTTCCTTTTTTAGTATTGTAGTTTTGACCCTGTGCAATACCTTTGTGTTTACTGTAAATGTACACATAGCTGAATGAGGCATTATCAAATTTGGGCGGTATGCTTGGTCATCCCGTTTTAGGTTCAACTTGTGTTTAGCTTATTTAAAGAATGAATTAACAAGATTATGAATATGAAGGATTTTGTTCTTATCCAAACTCAGTTGTCTAATATTGAATTTAATATTGAGCAAAGTATAGATTTGAAAAGGTTTTGAATAATGTGGTGTTTTGTTCTCAGCTGAACTCTGATGTCGAAAGATCATCATTGGATTCATCCTTTAGCAATTAGCAAGTGGCTTCCCATAAGCAGAGTTTTTAATTAATGAATTAATATCTATTTGTTATCTTTGAGCATACAAAATTGTTGCTCATATCAAAGCAGATAGTTTTGAATGAATGAATAACTATTTTTCGTTCACCAAACCATGAGGAAATGTTGGATGTCAGACCTGGGGAGTGTTTCACAAAAAAGACCAAGATTGACTTTAAGTTGGACTTAACTATGGCAGGCTGTTCATGCCACTAGTAGCTCTCACCATTGGTCTCTCAATTATGATCTTTAAATAATATTTTTTCCTTAAATAATGAACTATCAAAAAATGTAAATTCTGTAGATTTGTGACCACGATTTATACGTCCCGTGAGAAACCAATGCCAGGAATGGTTAAAGGAACTAGCCGCATGAATGGCCTGCCATAGTTAAGATCTTAGTCTTTGTGAACATTAAAATACTAACCTCTAGGTTTATCTGCATTTAATGTTAATTGCCTTTTCACCAACACTTTTATCAAACCAAAACTACAAAATTACACATGTGTATGACTTTTCAATAAATTCCCCAAATCCTTTTGAGGACATTTGTTTATGTTTGAAGCTTGCCACAAGATATATAGGAGACCAGTATAGGCTGCCACTTATTATGCTTGGATACATGTGCTCTCTGTGTAATTTATAAGGATTTGTTTAAGAGTTAAATCCTTAACTATTAATCAACTCGTAGGTTAGAAGCTAGTACTTCAACATTCAATGTGCATTTTAATAGAGGATGATTTATAACCTTTTAATATGTTACCAATTAAGATCTTAGTGCATTTTTATTTTCTCTTCATTTTATCTACTAATTTAGTATGTAGGTTTGTGTCTGTGTTTTTTTCTCATGACATCTGTAATCAGTAAATTTGGGGAATTGGTTCATGTTGTACTTGCACTGTATTGAAGGTTCAATGTACATGTTAAAGGTAATACAAAGTTTTGGTATGGGGTCATGAATTTGGTTCAAATGAACATATTGGAAACATATGCGATCCTATAATAATCAGTGATCGTTGTCCCTGTTGAAATTGAGTCTAAAGTGATGAAATTGTAAATAATAAACTCTTTATGTTGTATAGCGCCCTCATTATTTTATTTATTTATGCATGTTCACAATTTCACAATTCATTGAAGTTAACATCACATGAAAAATTAATATAATATAACAAATCATTTTCAATTTTACATGGATCATGGATGAATAGGTGTAGAAAAAGAATATAACGTTGTTTTATCAAAGACAAGTTGCAACTTATATACAGTTTGAAGAATGAACACACAAAGGTGATGAAACATAAGCAAATAGAGCTTGAATCGTTACAACACCTTTCAAATATATAATATATGACAAATAAAATTCCTAAAGTTTTGTAGTGAACTATTTACACTATTTACAAAGTTAAAAAAAAAAAAAAAAAAAAAAGAATTTCGTTAAGCCTAGTAACAAAATTATGTTAGATTTAATTAGAACTGATAAATAGATTATAATGTAAGTAATATCTTACATCTGTGATATGATAATACATTTGAGTGCTCTTTTAAAGGAGTTTGTTGATTTTATATTTTGAATATCATTAGGTAAAGAATTCCATACATCTGGACCTCTGTGTCTGATTGATTTCTGGGCTAATGTAGTGTGAGGATTGACCACATGTAAATTCGATGACTGCCTTGTTGAATACGAATGAACCATGTTATTAGGTTGGAACATTGAAGATAATGACGTAGGTAATAATTTGATATTAAAACGGAACATAAATATGGCAATTTGGAGGAAGTTAATATCATCAATCTTTAAGCATTTCAGTTTAACAAATAGTGGGGTAGCATGGTCACGATAACCAGCTCGGGTACATATGCGTACAGCTTTCTTTTGCAGCAGAAGAATATTATTAGTCACACACTTGGATGTTGCCCACAAAATATTACAATAAGATATGTGTGGTAAAATTAGACTATTATATAGCATTAGTAATATTCTATCAGAAACAAAACATTTTATTCTATACAGTACGCCAATATTTCTGGAGATTGGTGTAACAATGTGTTTTACATGGTCGCTCCAGTCAAGTTTTTCATTGATATAGACACCAAGGAATTTCGTACATGTCTTTCTCTCTAAAGAAATATCATCTAGTTTAATATTAAGAGCAAGGTTGTCATTAGATTTTCTACCTCTAAAATAATAAGGTCAATATATTAATTTAGCTATAAAACAATGTTATTTGACTAAAATCGACCGATTTGCTATTACCGTTTGGAATATAAATATCACAACTGCATATTCTTAGATTATCATGGTCGCAGCTACAATCGTATGGCCGTAGGAGCTATTTGAAATTTATCCAAATTTACCGGGAGCACCGGTAAATTTTTATATTAAATTTTTCTCGAAAGCAGAAGTGTTTTAGAGGCTAGATTTTTTGGTGCTTATAATACATCCATAGGGGCATCCAAATATATCAAAATTGTAAAGAATCACTATCCAGCCAATTTTCAAAATTTACCAAAACTTTGTAATACCTTTAATGCCTGTTATGTAACATTTATTTAATCTGTTATGTTTTCTTGGACTACTTAAGTTAATTCTGAACCATTCTGTTCAGACATACTAATCATAATGTTTTATTATTGCTCTGACACCATACTCTAATTAGGTGGAATTCATACTTTGATGTCCTGGCTATCTCTGGTATGCTATAGTTCATCATGAAAACTAAGTCAACTTTAAAATCATGACAGAAAAGATAAGATGTGTTATTTTGAAACACAGATCTCTTACCATGGACAGATCTATTAACCCTTTACGTACTGAAGGTGGAAAATCCTCACAAAAAGGGAACAGTTGTGATGTAACAATTATAGTAATAATATCCTGTTCTTGTGTATTATATCTCCATGTGCTTCCAAAGGACTAGACGTTTTATCCCACTTTAGTTGGTTGTTTTAAAATAAGAATGTATTAATTATGAGTTAATTAACATCAACAACATTTGTTTAATGGACAAGTTTTTATACATCCGAGGGCAAAATACAAGTACTCTTTTAAAAGAGAAAATTTGTTGTTTTTACATGTACAGTAAAATTGTATAAACATGTATTTTTATTAAAGAAAAGTACTGTGAATGATATGTTTTCTTATTTTTTTATATCTATATAGCAAAGTGAAAGGAATTTGAATTGAAAAGAGATATTTTGCATATATCAAAGAGCTGATGCATGTATAGACTTATAGCCTCTTGTCGATGGCCCTCACGTTGTTTGAGTTCGTAAATTCTGGCGAGCGAAGCGAGTCAGAGAAACCGAGCGCGTGCTCGCGCTCGGTTTCTATGACTCGCTTCGCTCACCAGAATTTACGGACTCCAACAACGCGAGGGCCATCCACAAGTGGCTAGTATAGACTGTGTCTCAATATATTTGTAGTATGCTGAGAAAACGACTGAGAAAGGGTGGATATTTTGACAATCCTTTTTAATATAAAAGAAGAATGAAAATGAGCTTGAGAGAAAAGAAAAAATTAAAGAAGGAGTGAATGAAAAAGGGAGCTAGCTAGAGAGAGAGAGAGAAAATAAGAGCTTGTAAATATTTGTAAATAAACTGTATTATAATGTAAATAGCACTCGAATGGACGTAAATTGCAGTTAACACACACATGCACATAATTTGCCAGAATCTTAAGTCAATTGAATCAGAAGAAGAAGAAGAGAGAGAGACATCACAACTTTGGAGCCCATCAACGAAAGTAAGTGGGTGTGGCTATAATAACATTGAAGGGGGTTCCCCTGTTTTTGCCCGTTGAGACCTGCGAGCTTTGCCTGCGAGCTGCTCAGCTCACTCGCTAGGATAGCGCGCGGCCACTGCTCGCGTGCCGCACATTTAGCTCCCCGACTTCGACGCAATAGGAACATCTACTCCGATTGTGATCAAAGCTAAAGGTGAGATCTCTAGCTCATTTTAATAACCAAAATGTTTA
The DNA here is from genome assembly GCA_035222895.1 of Strongylocentrotus droebachiensis. Taxonomy (NCBI): domain Eukaryota; kingdom Metazoa; phylum Echinodermata; class Echinoidea; order Camarodonta; family Strongylocentrotidae; genus Strongylocentrotus; species Strongylocentrotus droebachiensis. Next base: position 38,608 of record JAVYIG010010514.1, on the reverse strand, counting down.
TTTTTCCCCTACTCTCACATTTTCAATTTATCTGATATCCGGTAAGTTTGATACTACCTAGACCGAAACCTTTAGCCTCTAATATCGACGATGGTTCCGCTGAGAGTCTACGTCTGGCTCCACTAGCTGCACAGCTTGCCGCATGTAAACAGAAGGTAACTCCAGGGAGCTCCGCCGCCGTAAGTGTCGGGGCGGAGATCCCTGGAGTTAAACATAAGGTTGACAAATTCCCCATACCAGACAGTTATTTCTTTTTAGATAGACCCAAGTCCCATACTACAATTTTGGTCAGGATCATGTCTATATTTCGACTCTGTATATACTTCTTCTTTTTGTTCCAGATTTTGAATATTGCTTCATGCTGTTGAAAATACTAGATTTTTGACAGTTTCCTTCTTTTTTTCATAGAAAAAATTCACTAAAATTCAGGCTCAATTTTTTTATTTGCAGTATCTTTTGCGCCAGATGGTAGAAGAAGATGGCAACTAGCAAGGTATTAGCTGGCAAAATTGCTGTAATAACTGGTAAGAACTGAACTTACCCGGTATAACTCTTGGCACTGACTTGGACATATTGGAGACACTTTCATTAGACTAAAACTAGTATAAGAGATGAAATGAAATGAAATGCAAAAAGTTTTATTTTAAAAATGTGTATATGCAATGCGAAGTTGTTCATGGATGAGTATAATTGCATAATAAAGCAATCTCTGAAAAAAAAGTTCCAATCTATTTCAAACATTTGTTTAACAAATAAGCATTAACAAATCTCTTTGGTTAAGATTTGGCTCTTATTCGAATAAGATTGAAGGGGTCCACATTCAGTGCCTAAAATCAATAGTAATCGTCGAAGTTCATGAATTATTTCTTATATTTTGGCTATATTTCATATCAGAAAACATGAGCAAGCATTCCAGGTGTCTGGAATTAAAATTTTAATTCTTGAGAGTAAAATTTTTGCAGGTGGAGGAAGCGGCATAGGTCGTGCAACCTGCCAGCTATTCGCCAAGAATGGAGCAAGCGTGGCTGTGGTGGATAGGACCCAGGGCGGTGCTGACGAAACCATCGCAAGCCTGCCCTCGGACATCGATCAGCAGATCCACAAGTCGTTTGTGGCAGATGTCGGTGATGGGGATGCAGTGCGTGGTCTTGTTGCCGGGGTAATGGATACCTACAAGAAGCCTGCTACCATCTTGGTGAACTCTGCTGGAATCACTAGAGATCAGCTGATGCTGAAAATGACGGAAGAGGATTTTGATGAGGTCATCAAGGTCAATCTTAAGGTAACTGATTAAAGCTCTCCAAAAAAAGAGGAATATTTGAAACAATGGTGCATTGTGCTCTAGTGAGTGACAATTTCTCTGTGGTCAATTTATAACACTTGCCAAATTTCTAACTCAAACAATTAAACCATTACCCCAAACCTGACCCGAAATTCAAACGCAAACCAAGCCCAATCCTCATTTTGTTGATGAAATAAAGCCAACAGCAAATGCAGCTACTATAGTATCTAAAGTTTTTGATCATCTATTCAAAATCTACATCTAAATGAGGAGGATGCTTGAGACAAGAAGAAGTGGAGGGGAGGGAGTGTCATATTGGCGCGAAAGTCCCTCTTGAGAGGGAAAATGCTGACTTTAATAAATAATGATGAAGAATGAATTACAATAATGCAGAGCTGCCAACTAGTATGGATTTCCCGTAATTGGTACAGAAATTTACGATCATTACGACAGTACGGAATGTTGTCGGTTTACACACACACACAAAAAAAATCGCATAGGGATCTATCAAAGTGAGTGCTGTGCAGTATGGCGGCCAACCAACACTTGTTGCATGAGAAAGATGAGAAAGATGGAAAAGTGTCAAGTATTCTTTTAATAGAAGCCAATTTTCCATAAAAAAAATGATGTGTTGTGATGACCTGAAATCAATATTTAGCAACTTTGTGTGAGTAAAATCACCAACAATTTCAGATATTCATGCGCGAATGCATCCGCGCAGTGTTGGTGTGCCATTTTTTTCAGATTCAAAGGAAATTACTGATTTAATCCCCAAATTACTGATTTTGAGCCTTGTGATAACTGATTTTTCTGTTCTGGAGGTTGGCAGCTCTGATAATAATAATAATAATAATAATAAAAACGTTACTTTTAAAGCGCTTACCACCGAAGTCTCTAAGCGCTATACACACAAAATTGACTGATATACAATTATATCTTATACAAAACTAAAAATGCAAATGAAAATACAAATTACAATACACGTCAAAGTGAACAGAGTTAATTAATCATCGAACGCAATTTTGAATAAATGTGTCTTGAGACTAGTTTTGAATAGGTTAACAGTTTGACAGTTTTTTACATTTAAAGGTAATCTGTTCCAAAGTTCAGCAGAAGCTTTGCGAAAGGAGCGATTACCATAAGAAAGAGTTGACACAGAAGTAGATACGAGGTTTAATTGTGAAGATGACCGTAAACTGCGTGAGGGTTTGTATTCCTCGATTAATTCTTGCAGATAAATTGGTGCCAATTCATGAATGCATTTATAAGTTAAAACTAAGATTTTGTACATAATGCGGTACGTCACCGGCAACCAATGCAATTCGCGAAGTACTGGGGTGATGTGTTCACAAGAACTGGCAGCAGAGTTTTTGGATAATGTAGTTGAACCTGCTCATCTACATGTGTCTATTCAGTTATGCAAACAATACCTCGCTACATGTCTGTCATAATTCATCATCAATTTTAAGAAGTAGCTAGGAGGAATCTTTTACCACAGATGTTGTTTCAAAACAGCTGGCAGATGTGTGTTATGGATATGTTGCTAATTAACTCATTCAGTATTAGTTTTTACTCTATGATGGAGGTACAAGAATTTACTGTCCAATTGGGTTTCTACTTCCGTCTTAAAAAACAACAAGAATTTTACCTTTATCCTAAACTTGTATTGATGATGGCATCTCAATCCCCCCACCCCCCCCCCCCCCCCCCCCCCCCCACAAGGTTGAATCAAAGTATGTATAATTGTGGCTAACTTAGGAGTAAGGCCAAAACAACTTCCAGCTTTCAGTTTGACGATTTCTTAAATGATATCTCGTGCTTTATTTTGATACAAGAAAAAGGAAGATTAATTTGCAGATTCAAACATGACCTTTGACCCTTGACCTTTGACAGGGCACATTTCTGATGTGCCAGGCAGTGAGCCAAGCTATGGTGAAGAGTAAAGTTACAGGAGGGAGCTTTATCAATATCAGCAGTATCATAGCCACGGTGAGTTGAACAAGCTAATATTCACAAGCTACATAAAGATCAAACTGGTACCCCAAAAGAACTGTTAAAGATAAAGACCAGTTATGGTCAGGCGATTGCATTGTGAAAGAAACGTGGAATCGATCAGAAAAGGTTGATCATCTAGCATAGATGTACTGCAAGGTTCTGGAATCATCAAAATGATAAGAAATTTGGCCCAGTCTTGGTAAAGTTACAAGCACTGTACACAGAAAGATGTATATGGGACTACGCACACGTGCGTGACACGTGCGTTATATCTATCAGGTCCAAATAGATATAATAATTTACCAAATATATCAATTAGTAGGTGGTTTCTCGGCAAAATTTGTATGATCACATATTAGTAAAAACATATTCTTTCACATGATTGGTAATAAGAGCTTCTATTTCATTTTTTGAAAAACTGGTCTTTACCTTTAACAGGTGCTGATTTTGGTTTTTAATATTCTTTGATTTCTTTCACAAAAATTGCCATAAAAATGAGGGCTTTTTCACTTCAGTTAATCTTCAAATAGATATTTTCATGACAGAAGATAGTTTTAATCCTGCAATATTGCTTGTATGCTTTCTGTATGTTCTTGATACTGAAACACATCTTGTTTCTTCACAATTATAACTAATGATTTAGAAAGAAAAGAGGTGTACACTTATATTGATACCACAGGGATAAGAAAAAGGCTGAAACCATTGTCAGTCATGTTCACTTGTAATAGGAGTGGTGACTTTGATAATACTAATGATAATATATGAGATTTGTAAGGCGCCGAATCCACTCAAGAGTAATTTTCGAAGAGCACTTGTGAAACAAAAACATAAAAGCATCTGCATTATAAACAAAGAAACAGAAGTAAGATATACCATACACAAATGAAAGAATAATGAATCAAATGCCAAATTAAAGACAAAGTTGAGTTCTGGGAATTAGAGGTGAAAAAATAATTTGTGAGCATTATCATTGTTATTATGCAAGTGTGGAAGAACACCAGATAAAAAATGTTCCCTGAAAAGCATGGCTCTTTGAATGCTTTCATATTCTAAATATGGCATTTAACAACTTAAAATCGGGACAGATTTTTATGCTACATGTTTGTGTAGTCCCATACATCTTTTTGTGTACAGTGATGTAATTTTACGAATAATGGGCCAAATTTCTTATCATTTTGATGATTCCAGAACCTTGCAGTACACACCAATAATTACAGTATATGCTAGATAGATAGATGATCAACCTTTTCTGAACAATTCCACACCTTTTCTTTCACAATGTCATTGCATGACCCTGACTAGACCGAAAGCTTCAGTCTCTATAATCGTCGGTTGTTCCACTGAGACTACGTCTGGCTCCACTAGACCTCGGTTAAACGAGGTCTAGTGGAGCCAGACGTAGTCTCAGTGGAACAACCGACGATTATAGAGACTGAAGCTTTCGGTCTAGACCCTGACCAGAACTCAACTTTATCTTTAAACAAATACGTCTTAAGATTATTTCTAAACACTTGAACTGATCTGCGATTACAAACCTCTTGAGGGGGAGCATTCCACAGCAAAGGTCATGCATGAGCAAATTTTGCTTTAGAATGACCCCAAAAAGTTGTCTGTGACCTTGAAAGGAAATGTTTTTGGCTGCATGATGATTAATGCCTTACTTAGGGGATTTTCACACACTGGATTGATCTTGAATCTTGGATACCCTGTTTTCAAGATTTTGGTTCTCTTTTTTGCTGTGGAATCTCATTATAAAGAACAATTGTATCAAGGCCCTCTTTTATAAAGAGTTGCGATTGATCCGAATCAGTCGCAAGTCCTCTTATCAATCACAAGCTTGCAGTCCCCTATCTCTCATGTGCATAGTTGTGATAGATTTCAATAGCATATACTTGCGATTAATCGCAAAACAAGGACTTTAAATTTTTTAAACTGTTGGTGTACCGGTAATATGTTTAATCTGCCTGTCCCAATTTGTACTTTTTAGCTCCAATATGACAAGGTTTTGACATGTGATGTAAAAGAGATAATTTCCTTGGTTTCTAAGGAGTTTTGTTATAACAAGGTCCCACTGTTTGTACCACTCATTTATCTGCGTGTTTGATGTATATAGATGGGCAACATTGGTCAGGCAAACTATGCAGCATCTAAAGCAGGTATCTTAGGAATGACAATGACAATGGCCAAGGAACTAAGCAGGTAAGAAATACAACACAGGAGGCGTGGGGCATTTTGAAAGATGAGGGGGGGGGGGGGCTAGGCTTGTGACCGAGCGTATTGTTTTTATTGCAATTCCACAGTATTGTACGTGACTACTTCAAATCAAGAAGGGACTGGCTGTTCATGCAGCCCTTCCCCCCCCCCCCCCCCCCCCACCTCCCCCCAGCCCCCATTTCTCCCCATACTATTTTATTGTTGATAAATGGTATTTTACTTGTCTACTAAAAGAAAAGGGCGTGGGGCTCAGCCCCACGCCCCCTTCCCCCAATTCTATGGCCTCTGCAACTTGTAGAATTTTTTTTTTTTTAATGTCTTTTATTTACCTTATATCACAAATATATTAAGACTCAAAATACAAATGCGAAGTGTGTAATTTATGCAATCGCCAGGGAAGTTGAGCGTTTCTTTTAATAAGTGGATGCATGAAATATGTAAGTGAACATTTTATTTAAATAAGGCAAAAGATTCCATGTATAACACAATCTAATTACCGTATGTATTTTTCACCCTGATTAGTGATTTTTCTTTAATTCAAGTGCTGCCTGTCTGTTAATCGCCTTGTATCCTTCTTGGTAATGTAATTTCTGATCCTTTTCTTTTCTTTCTTTAGATTTGATATTCGATGCAACAGTGTTTTACCTGGCTTTATCTCAACACCGATGACTGACAAGGTTCCAGAAAAAGTCATCAAAATGGTAAGTACAGGCTGCATTCATACATCATTTGAATCTATAAAATAAATACAATTGTCCTTTTCCCCATCTTTTTTTTTTTTTTTTTTTTTTTTTTTTTTTTTGGTCTACCGGTATTGACTAAGTAGTATTTTTTAATATGTTAATTTAATTGTTGTATGTATTCATAAAGTGAGAGCTTCGGGCCATTTCTCCAAACCGTAGGAAGTGTAACTTCTTGGACATCCAATTGAAATGTGTGTTTCTATGGAATGTCCATGAACTTAGAGTTATGATTGTTTTGAGAAACTTGCCCCAGCTTGACAAGTCGATGGTTAAGTACAAGACCATCGACTATCAAATTTTTCTTCTATTTAGATCAGGATTTACATCTTGCTTTATCTCATCACGTTCTGGACATTTCTTGCATTTTCCTATTACCCCTCCCTCCTCTCCTCTCTTTCTCTCTCTCCCCCTTTCTCTTTCTCTCTTTGATCTCTGTCTTTGTCTCTGTCTATCTCCCACCTGCTGGTTTGATGTTTCTTGTGTCCACTCTTTCCAACACAATAGCTTCTCATTGTGTTTCAATTGCCTTCTATAGGAAAACAGTGAAGAAAAAAAGGTGCATATATTTGATAGCTCAGTATAGACAAAGCATCAGGGTCTAGGTTTTATTTCTTGGGAGGCCTTTTATTGTTTGGTTTGGTTTGGTTTGTTTACCCGACTTCTAAGAAAGCATGTATGCTTGTAAGTAAGCAACAAGGGAACAAATGGCTTGATGTCTTCTCCAATAGACTTGGTAATGAGGATTAATGCCTTACCAAAGGGCACTAGCTGGGACCTCCTGGTTACGAGATCTCTGCTCTACCACTAAGCACTTCATTATATATATAGCTTAAAAATAGCCTTTGAAAACGAAAGATCTGTACCCTCTCTTTCACCAGATGTTATCCTTAATCCCTCTTGGTACTCTTGGTAAACCCGAGGACATTGCAGAGACCTGTCTCTTCTTGGCCTCACCCGCCAGTAAATACATCACAGGAACTAGCATAGATGTCAACGGTAAGTGACTTCCAAACTATATATCCTCTCTTTTTTACTAGGTGTTGAGATAGATACATGTATGTGATTGATAGTACGTAAAAAACAAAACAACAAACAAAAGCAAAAACTAACAAACACACAAACAGAACTAAACAAGAACTGTTATACCCAATTTTTTTTAATTTGTAATAGTTGCCGAGTCTAATATTTCTTTGAATAATTTTTACATTTCCCAAAACGGTCTGTTGAAATAATCAGTTAATATATTTTTTATTATTATTATTATTATCAGTGTAAATTTTTTTTTTTTTTGCTCTTTGACAAATCAAGGATGCCAATTTGCATGTGGTCTTGATTTGTCAAAAGGTGCAAAAATTGTTTTAAGAAAATCAAAATAGTATTATAAATTATTGTGTAAGGAAATGCTGTAAAACTAGTAGAAGGAGGAATATACATAATGTTTACAGAAAGTGCATGAGTGCATAATTTGAAGAAATTTGTTGTATCTAAAAACTTAAATGAGAAAAAAGAAGGATTACCGGTATTCTTTGTATCAATTTTTTTCTTCTTTAGGAGGAATGTTGGGATGAGGTGGAGTCATCAAACTAATCAGGGAGTCAGAGATTTGAACAAATCAAGATGTCTGAGGATTCACTACACATGGGATAATTGACTGCTGGAAATAAACACTATATTGCAATAGAGATAATGAAGATGATGACGAAAATGACAAGGACAATAATAATAATAATAATATTTAATTTGTATATAGCGCTTAATACAAATGTCTCTAAGCGCTTTACAAAATATACTATTATCCCGGTCATTGGATTCAGTGCTTGCCCGCACACACTGTGTGCACAATCTCCACTCCCTGGGGAGCATTCCAGCCAGGCGTTACTTGACGCTCAAAAACTGTTTGACCAACAATGATGGCCACATCCTACCTGGTATACCATTTGACACCTGGGTGGAGAGTAGCAAGTGTAGGTTAATATCTTGCCAAAGGATATTAGTGCCGTGTCGGGATTCAAACCCTCGACAATGATGATGATGATGATGTACATGTACATTGTAGACAAAGATGAATACCCAATAAGGTTGCCTTATTTTCTGTAGGCAATATGAACCTCATTTTTTGCATGATTATTGAAACTGTTTGCTAATTATAGTGTATAATTTTTTTCAAGTATATTCAAATTATTACAGAGTCATTAATTTTATATTTCAAATATTCTACAGCAGACTTTAAAAAATTGATTTACTGCATTATTCTTTATATTCATTTTGTTGTCTGTTGATTGCCAAAATGGATTGATAGATTCCAGGAGTGAATGCTTAAAGCCCCACTGCACTACTTATAGCTACTTGCGCCCTCTATATATCAAACAATGCCTAATCGGTGATCATTGGTCCCCCATGATCCTCTTTTCCTTATGTTAATTGAGAGCTGATTTGACGAGAAAACCAACAGTCAGTGACCATGCAGGGAGGTCTAATTCCTCTTGGCCAAACTAGAGCGGTGGGGCTTTAATTGATGGACCGATTGTTTGAATCGATTGATTGGAATGGCTGTTGATTTGCTAAATTAATTTGATTGACTGATTGATTGGTATGTTCATTTATAAGTGGATAATTGGTTGTTTGTTCATGAAAGATTTGTCTCTGTTTCCATGTTCCGATACTTAACTTTGGCATATCACATCTTGCACATTACAAAGAGAAGCAAATCTAAATGTATAATACACGAATCAGTGGCATATAGTGCGATTCTACACCTCCAGGAGGCAATGGAATGTTCGTGGGGGCAAAGGTCGTACTCGGGGAAATGAAACATAAACTTACAAGGCTACTGATTGAGGGGGTGCAGACGGTGGTCCAGTTATCTTCTCTTTTTGCCCTTTCCCATATCTCCTTTTCCATCTCTCTATCCTTTATCACATTTTTTTTTCATGACTTAATATGGCCACACCTCTAATATCACTATGAACATGACAGACAAAGAAAGAGGACAAAATATACGGTTCCTCAGGTAGACAAAGGAACATCCCTTCACTGCTATTATGTAAAAATGTGTAGAACAGGTGTCACATGCATATTCACCTGTTCTACACATTTTTACATAATAGCAGTGAAGGGATGTTCCTTTGTCTACCACAGCAATTGTTGAGGGTAGAATGAGGAACGGTATATTTTGTCCTTTTTTTTTGTCCGTCATATTCATAGTGTATGAATATAAAAGAGTATACAAGAATTAAGAAATGAAATATTCTCTACTAAATACAAACACTCACACAATGCGACATAGATTCCACATCGGTTTATTTATCTCCATTACAGGAGAATAAATTTGTCCACATCTTGGTAGATTCATCCATTTGTATAAATTGAAACATTAAAATAGATCAACTGTTAATGAAAAATTTATCCAAATAATTTGTGTTTACAGGATATCATAAATAGCTACACATGTATAGAAACTACATCAAACATTAACTAATGTTGGTACAGGAGAGTGCGTATAAACTACATACATGTTCATACAGACCAAAAATTAAAAATTATTATCTAACATCATGCTGCCTGTTCAGAGCTACAGTGTATAAAGGCATTGGCTCTCTGTTAAAGAATATAATTTAACACCATTTTAGTGACTCCAAATCAAAATGGAGCATCTGTAAAATGCTTTATAAAGCATAAACCATGGATGCTTTCTTTCCTCTTTAGTTTCTCTAATATTGTAGGGTTTGGGTTGCAAATTGGGTCAGCATTTGGTTCATGGTTGAATAAAAGAAATCGGATAGTGTGGGAAAGAGACTGCTGCGCCACACACGGGGCATCATATACGTCATATAACCATTTTTCAATTTTCATTTCTGAACTTGGTCACATGAACATGAACACAATTATTTCAAAACACTTGGCATAGCCACTATACATGCATGATGTCAGGTTAATGAGCAATGCAACAAATTTACGGTTAAGGCATTAGCATATGATTTATAAAATTTGGCCCCGAAATCGAAAAGATACAAGCACATAAAACCCTTAATGCTTCGAGAGCAAACAGCAGGCAACTCAAGGTGCAGTTATTTGACGGCACAGAAGAGAAAAAAACATCACTATTATGAAAGGACTACAGACAAACATTTCCAGAAAAAACAGAAAAATTCTTCACTCTTTGTTATTATCTTTTTTTAGAGTATTATATACAGTCAACTACTAAATTATTCAGTCATACCCCTTGTATGTGCAGAATAGAAACAACCTGGCAGTGTGAGAGGAGGCACACTTTATGAGCATTAGTAGTGGCGACACATTTGTGTCTTAAGAGAAGGATACGTACCATAGAAGGATCCATAAAAGTATGATTTTATACATGTAGTAATACAAGTTTACAGAGATTAATATTCATTCAAAATGTTGTATGTGCTCTAGAGTTAGAAGGAATAAGCATGATGATATTCTATTCATACAAGTATACAAATCTTAAAAGGGGATCAAGTTAAAACAATAAGATATTTTCTTTATCATTTGTACTAAATGGACCAAATAAACATGTATAGCCAGGTACAGTTCAACATATACATTACTTTAAATCATTTACAAGTAAATGGGATTAAGGATAATCATAATAAGAATAAACATTTTCATAAGCAGAAAATGTCTCCCTTGCATGTATCTGGTGTTCCATAAACAAAAATGTTGTTACATGCACTGAATGTACTAGCATGAGGACTTAAAAACTTGTATTATAACAAAAATATTACAATCCATGTTTTTGAAAACAATATTAATTTCAAAACCACCTTTATATCGCTTACCTGCTTAAAATATTTCTTCCTACTGGAATTGAGTGTTGATATATTTTTAGAATCAGCTTTGTTTTAGCAACACACAACAGAACAGGTACATTAATGTAGTCTACAAGCAATTTTGAAGAGAGCACTGTCCAACATATCCATACATTTTGGGGCTACTATTAAACCGGGTAAGATTGTTTCGTTCATCTCTCTTTAAGAGTGTTATATATACATAAAAACGCAAGGGATTCATGGGAAATCTATCTGTTTTCTTCTCTTCTTATCTCATATTGCAAAGGCCCCTTGCGTATTTTAAGAAGTTCAAATTAGGAAGACATTATGAATGAGACAGCAATCAAATTAGTAAAGCATTTTTAATAATAAAACTCTCTTTTTCACTCACACACTTTAGGAACTGATAAAAGCACGTACTTAATTAACACAAGGATATAAACATGATCACACAACTTTCAAAAATTGACACAAGGGCGATTCAGTAGAGTACCGAAGTGTGATGTCATACTGGCCACGTTGTCAAGGTTACTGGTTGGGAACAATTTTGTGCTAAACAATGGTGTGGTAATCACACCAGCCCCAAACACTGAATTTGCCCTGCTAAAGTCAGTTGCTTGAATGACTTCAAGGTGAACCTTATGCTCAGGCTCTGTTGTTTAGCACCAGTAACCTGGATGGCGAGCGAATATGAGGTTAGCATTTCAATACTCTATGCCCTACTTAATCACCTATTAGTCAATTGCATACGGGTAATCATTAAATGAACTATACAAGAATAGAATGTTGATTTCTTGAAAGTATCTGTGATCACGCTCATAATCAAAATTAAATTGAATAGCACATATTCCATTCACACACATAAACAATATGTCCAGAGCATTGCAAGAAATTGCATACAAAAATTATGCAGTGCGCATTATATAGAACTCTACCAGAACTACACATATCCATGCAATTGATCTTTCTCTAAATTACAGACTGTATTTACACATCCTATTGAAATATAAAAAAATTGAAATACTTATATTGCAATGTGCTGTAGTCTGGTGCTATAATCAACCCCATTCACACATGGCCAATAATTTGTCAAAGAAACGCAGCTGCAGCAAAATAAAATGCCATGATTATTTTGAGCTTCACATTTCTGTATTATATAACACACATTAGTGAATAAGCCAAATCCTTGCTCAAATACGACGAGGTAAACTGCACATTTTTGTTTAAACAATGATGTATTTTTGAGCTTCATATTTTTTATTTTTTTATAACACAGAGTTCAGTCAATATGCGTGGGACCTTTGCAGTTGCCGTTCACATGCGTTTTTAAACGCTGTGGTTTATCGCTTTATATCTGAACGAGCCTTTAGGAGCCTTTGTTGCCTACAGCTATCATTTTTGTATCCTGTCTCAGTCCCAATTGTCATTCACAAAGAATGGATTTACTTTGGCACTTTGGTTTACATAGTCAGGTGTGAATAACCCTTTCAAGTGTAAATGTACTTGTACTTGTATTTGTTTCCATTACACGTGCTGTCGTACAATCTGGCATGGACCTAGAATTCTTTACACTCCAACTTGCCCTTCATTTACACTTAAAACAATTTAATTTGCTACTTTAAAAAAAAGTTAACTGCACCATGTGTTAATGAGGCTTACTATCTGTGAGCATTACACATGATGTCATTTTCTCATATAATAGACAATCTTTTAACTCTCCAAAAAAGTAGATTTAATGTTCTTCTATTATAGAGGATCAATCACCTCTAGTGGATCCATGGTAGAAGAAACTATGCCAGCATTGACATTTAGTTACAGAAAGTAACAAAAAGTTACCGGTAAACAAAATACATTAAATAACATACACAAAGCTCTTAATACTATGTAATGCGTATGAACAAGGTATAACATCCTTTATCATGTATTTAATAATGCACATTTGTTAATACTTGTAGAGGAAAGAAAAAATGGCTTGTAGACTAGTAGTTAGAGTGCTTTCAACACTTTTCTATTGATAGGAGTAATAACAGATTAACCCAATGATGCCCAACTACTAGTACATAATGCATTAAGTTAGAGAAAGTTTACAAGGACGTGTATAAAATTCCTTGATTATGAGTTAGGTTTTTGGGTAGCCTACCACCATAAAATATCTATACTCATGACATGATCTTCTAGCTCATACTAACTGTTATGACTTCCTGTTTCTAACTGATCTTTGGCATACAAACATTGCCAGACATGTCAAAATCTTTACATTACTTATACGCTGCGAAGGAAAGAATAGTAAAAGTCAGCACGACACAAGACACACAGAAAACTATGACAGATGCACAACATCAAAAATGGAGTATTGGGAAGAATTCAATCCTATTTCATATTTCTGAAGTGTTTTAAGAGTTCATTTTCTCAAGACAAGTACATGAAATTAAATTTTGTTCGATAATCAGTGTCACTAGTCCACGAAATATGAAAATGGGTTATTAAAACGAGATACAAAAATACGCAGCATCTTGTCAAGGATGAGTTATATGGAAAATATATACGGTGAATGTCGTACCAAGACCGATACATGAACTACTGTATGTTAATATAACTAATGATAGACACTTGGTTGTTATTTCCTTATTTCAGAAAAACTGCAGCTCTACAAAGGCCCCTTCTTTCTTTTATCACACAACTTAATGAACCTTCACAATATATTCCAAATCTAATTATTGTCATGCTCATGCAGCCATTCAACACTTTCTGAAACTTTTAGAAGTAGAAGTCAGAAAGGCAATGTGCTGCAAGCCTCTAACTTAGCATGTCATAGGTCACAGGTCACATTCTCTGCATGTTACCAATCTGTTGAGTAGAGATGAAAAATGACAGCTTCCGATTGGGACTGATGAAAAAAACACCTGGGTCCCATTTCACAAAACTTGTCATCAGTGACAAATGGCAATTTTTGTTATAAGCTACTGAAACCCTTGCTTCTGATTGGTTATCAGCAGATTTGTCAATGATTTTTGTCATTTGTCATTGAAAAAAGGCTTTGTGAAACAGGTCCCAGGACACAAGGATCCTTGATACAGGTACATTGTATCCTAGAAGATGTCCTCAGGTCTCTTTGGTCTTTTAGCGACATGATTATTCTTCCGTTCTGATTTCAGCTTGCTTTATCCTCCATGATGGCGAGTATTCTATCATCAACCACCATGTACATGTGATGTTCCTGGCCACGGGACATCTCTGAAATGACCCCCAAAGTCCATCCTTCAGCTTTTTCCCCTACCAAGCAGACTTGTCTGGATGGTCTAGGACTCTCACTTGCTTAACTTCATAACCCCCATTATAAGTTCTACTTGTAGCTTTCCCTTCAGATTCATTGGACTCTCAAACCTGCTGAAACGCCCAATACACCGACTATCACAAGGTAGACATAACCGCCCATAATTCCACTTAAATAAGTTGCACTTCTCCGTGATCCTTCATGTACATTTCTGTTGCTATGACTACCACAGAGCTGCCAACCTCCAGAACAGAAAATCAGTAATCACAAGGCTCAAAATCAGTAATTTGGGGTATAAATCAGTAATTTCTTATGCGGCGCTATGAATCTAAAAAAACGACACGCCAACACTGCGCGGACGCATGATTATCTGAAATTTTTGGTGATTTTACTCACACAAAGATGTTAAGTATTGAATTTCAGGTCATCACAACACAGTTTATCATGAAAAATGGCTCCTATTCACAGCACTCGCTACGATAAATCATATTTAATTCATTAAAAAAAAAAAAAAAAAAAAAAAAAAAAAAAAAAAAAAAAAAAAAATTTTAAATCCGTAATTTGAGACAACATTCCGTAATGGTCGTTAATTTCCGTACCAATTACGGGAAATCCGTACTAGTTGGCAGCTCTGCTACCAACGACTCACAGGACACTGATTCTAGTATTGCTTCTAAAGCAGCTACTTCGATGCTACTCTATCAATAGCTTCATTCAATTCCTTCTTGTTCACATCAATACTGATGGTGATTGATGATGCAGCTGCCACGTACACAGTCATTATGGTTGCCATGGTTACTAGTCCTGGATGTTGAGGTCGCCGAGATGACATGAGCTTCATACTTCTATGTCAAAGGTCAGATGAGGCTGTAGAGAGAGAGAGAGAGAAAGAGAGATTTTAAAATGTACATAATGGAATGCAGTCGACATCTCAATATATTCAATCACTAGTAGACAAAAGTGCAGATGCAAGACGGGGAGAGATGATACAGAGAAGAACATGAAAAGGAAGATGCTAACCCCATGTAACAATATTTTGAAGAAAGCAAAAAGATCATTACACCACTTATAAATGGGATATTCGATATAGGGATGTGTTGAAGGCAATTGAATAGAACTATAATAAGAAAATTATAAATACAAAGACAAGAAGAATAAACTGTGAAAAACAGGAGTGCCCAAAAATTACACTCATAACTTGTATAAGTTTGAGAGGTGGAAGACAAAGTAGTAGTATAGTCAAACCTGTCTATAGCGACCGCCCAAGGGAAACACAACAAGTGGCCTTTGTAGACAGGTGGTCTTTGTAGAAAGGTTCCTTTAGTACATGATTCAATGAGAAACTATTTTCAAGGGAAACAACAAATGTGGCCTTTGTAGACAGGTGGTCACTAAAGCAGGTTTGACTGTACATGTAGACTGTACTAGATAACTTTTCCAGTGCAATGCTAATCGGCCCAACATCTTTCAAAAAAGAGAAAAAGACAGAGCAGAAACAAAACTGAGAGGGGGAAAGAAGAGAGGGTGAAATCTTACACTATTTTTGCTGAATTTGAGAAGGAACTCATCATCCGAGTCCGATTCAAGGTGGCTCTCATCAAGTAACATAGATTTCATCTCCAGTTTGGTTTTCCTTGAAGACTTCTTGCTCTCCTTTTTCCCTGACGATTTATCGTCTTCGTGACCGACTTGCTGCTTGGCAAACGTCACAAACACCTGCAAGACACAAAGAAATTGAGATGTCGTTGACACTATGCTTACCCCCATTGGATGCCAGTTGATCTGGGTATGATTGGTTTGAAATACTTAAAGATAAAGACCAGTTCTGGTCATGCGATTGCATTGTGAAAGAAACGTTGTGGAATCGAGCAGAAAAGGTTGATCATCTAGCATATAAGTATTGGTGCGTACTGCAAGGTTCTGGAATCATCAAAATGATAAGAAATTTGGCCCAGTCTTGGTAAATTTACAAGCACTGTACGCAGAAAGATGTATATGGGACTACGCGACATGTGCACGATATCTATCTGGTCCAAATAGATATAATAATTTACCCAATATATCAATTAGTAGGCGGTTTCTCAGCAAAAATTTGTATCATCACGTACTAGTCAAAACATATTCTTTCACATGATTGGTAATAAGAGCTTCCATTTCATTTTTTGAGAGGGAGGGCGTTTCCAAAACTGGTCTTTACCTTTAAATTTCCCAGGTGTTTCAATCATTTTATTTTTAAAATGCATTCCTTTCAGTGTTATATCTTGTACAGTCCATTATGTGATATTCATCTCCAACTTTTCCCATATTTCAATCATTGCAAATTCGTAGATTTGAGGGAATTTTTTCTGGACATCTATGCCTTCCATTTTCTATTGGTAGGTTGTGTGAGGTAATTCTAAATCGACCGATATATAAAATATATATATATAGAGAGAGAGAGAGAGAGAGAGAGAGAGAGAGAGAGAGGGAGGGGGGTCCCACAAAACAAATTGCACTACACTCAATTCCATCAGACTGTTTGTAAAATCTACTCTGAATACTTACATCATCTAGCGTTGTTTGACTGACGGAGTACTCCTTGATGTTCAACAAGGTTCTCACGTCTTCAATCTGAGTGAAGATAGCGGCTAGATCAATGTGTTCTAGCTTTATACTGTATTGCACCATGTTAAAATGCTCCTCCTGAAAATAAAGAATTGCAAATATAGGAAATAATAATTCGCCATTTATGGTAATTATTCTTTACAAAATTGGTAGTTCATGGATAAAATTAAACACAAATGTACCATTAATTCATTACTAGGGAATTGCAAATTCTGGAAAATACAGGACAGAGAAGTGCACAAGCATAACATGTAAATGTAGGCTCTGTGTAAATGGGCCTAAAGAATAAATATGAAGTTTGTCAATCAATTTCTAGTATTGATAAAGAGAGATTTAGAGTAATAAAGAGAAATGGCAGGGAGGGGGAGAGGGGGAAAGGAAAAAAAAAAAGACAGACAATATCTACACAGAGATATAAAGAGGCAAAGACTCATGAAACACAAGGTATAAGGCCGGAGATAGAGAAAGGGAGAGAGATGGAGATATATAGAGACAGACAGACAGACAGACAGAAGAGAGAGGGAAATAGGGAGAAAAAGAGAAGAGAAGGAGGAAGGTTGGGAGGAAAGGAGATATTGATTTACACTTATCACACTCAACCCAGGGGATGTAAATGGGTACCTGGCAGGAATTAATTCTTTGAAATGCTAGAGCGCCGTAATGGCAGCACAGCTAAAGCCAGGGTTATAACTGCTAAGTTTGGAAGGGCTTAGTGATTGTAATAAGGACTACTGGTATATAAAAACTAAATGTTATTATTATTATAGAGAGTAAGCATACCTTGAGTTCTGAATGTGGGAAGGTATGACTGAACCATCTCGTAACCGGTTTAATACACGGCCTCTCCCCGTCCACCTTCAGCGTCACCGTGTACCCGTCGCCATAGCGATTCTTCAGGTGCTGGGCGGAGCCAAGGCACTTGAATTTACCGTTGACCATGATGGCCAGACGGCCGCAGAGGACCTCGCACTCCTCCATGCTGTGTGAGGTGAGGATGACCGACCTTTGACCTTCTCTGACGATGGAGAGGAGGCAGTCCCACAGGAAGCGACGTGAGTGCGGATCCATCCCTGTTGTAGGTTCATCCTGTAACATACGTAACAATGATTTACAGTAATGATAAACTCACGTGTATGAATATAGGAGAACTGGGGGGTGTTTCACAAAGACTAAGATTGACTTTAAGTTGGACTTAACTATGGCATGCCATTTGTGCCACTGGTTGCTCTCACTATTTGTCTCTTAATTTGATCTTTAGATTTGTGACCACGATTTGTATGACCCTTGAGAGACCAATGCCAGTAAATGGCGAGAGCAAACAGTGCTTTGAGCAATTGCCAAATGTCTAGCGCTACGTGGATATCACAGATGATACTTCACAAAAACTGTGTTAAAAATGAGTAGAGAATTGAAAGAAGGAAATATTCAATATAACTTATTTCTTGTTGAGCATGCATGAATCTGTTATATCTACTGCCAACAAACAGAGATTGATCTAAACATCTCTATACTCCTACTTACTATCTCACTGATGTTAGTCCTTGATATCAATTCCCCATTTCAGTTTTAAAGGTAAAGACCAGTTTTGGAAACGCCCCCCTCTCAAAAAATGAAATGGAAGCTCTTATTACCAATCATGTGAAAGATTATGTTTTGAATAATACGTGATGATACAGATTTTGCCGGAAAACCGCCTACTAATTGATATATTTGGTAAATTATCATATCTATCCGGACCGGATAGATATTGCGCATGTGTCACGTAGTCCCATATAAATCTTTCTGTGTACAGTGCTTGTAACTTTACCAAGACTGGGCCAAATTTCTTATCATTTTGATGATTCTAGAACCTTGCAGTACACACCAATACTTATTATGCTAGGTGATCAACCTTTTTTGATCAATACCACTACATTTCTTTCACAATGCAATCGCATGACAAGAGCTGGTCTTTACCTTTAACTCTTACTTCTTTACTACAACACTGATAAGTCAAGAATCTTACCATGAATATAATCTTTGGATTGCCGAGGAGAGCGATGGCAGTAGACAGTTTTCTCTTATTGCCTCCGCTGTACGTCCCGACCGGTCGGTCTGCGTATTGCATCAATGCCATCTTACGTAATGCCCATGTTACAACCTAGATTCAATATTGGAAGATAAGACATACCGGTAATCAAATAAAATGAGAAGAATTCAATTACTTAAATTCTAACAAATGACATGTTTGTTCAATTAAGAAATTCTTGACAGTATAAGAAATAACATCATAACAATAAGCTATGACTTCTTAAGATTCATGGGCAATCTAATACATTTTTGTTTCATTACGAGAAGTCATTCTTTCGTAATACAAACTTCACAGAATTTTAGTCTGGGAAAACTGTATAAACTCTCATCACACATCTCAGTGTCTACAGATACACCCTCAGCTAAGAGGAAGAAGGAAGTTAAGTATATATTAAATAAACACCTTTCTGTTTCTTACCAGACAAAATGATGTTTCTTTACTTATGATCGCATATATGACATGCTCTATCAGCAACCACATAGGAGTATCCCCTACACATTGTGTATGGCACATATCCACTAACCGGTCTGATGTCTGCATCATTACATATTAAATCATTTCAATTCAACGGGGCATTGTGGCGTGCGCCTGTAATCCAGCTTATAATGGAAGTTACAAACTGATTCAGCTGAGGACGCAGGTTCGAATCTGAGTCACGTCTTTCGGATGGTGTCGTAAAAAGTGGGTCCCCAGACGTAAATAATCATATCTGATTGATACACGTCTGTAAAAAATCAATTACACACACACACACACATGTTTTTCATCTTTCTGTTGAACTTCTTTAATTCTTGCATAGAGTAAAAGATGATCTCTAGCAGTGAGTTCTTTTTTTTTCTTGGAAGTGAGTTCACCAAATCAATGCTTATTATCATACACTATCACTAACATAATTATTACAATATATACATTATACATTTCAAATCACCTGTTTTTCATCTCTCTGTTGAACCCCTTTGATCCTTGCATAGAATAATAGATGCTCTCTGGCAGTGAGCTCATCAAACAATGCATCAAACTGGGGACAGTATCCTATACATTTATATGCCTTCATCTTCTTCTTGAATATACTGTAAAAGAAAAGAAACACAGAAGATATAGCATGAAAACCATCTGTTCAATAGATAATAAACTGCAGGCCCCATGTGTAGGAGAGTTACACACTAAGCATGATAATATGCTACGTTATATACTGACTGATGGATCCTGTCAAGTACCGACGTAGAAGTACATTTCTCGCAAAAAGTAGGGTGTAAATCCGGTGTCTAGTGCGCCTGCATATACATCTGGTAATCTACATACAGATCTTTGTGATAATCTGTATAGCCCTTTGAAGATTAACAGTACAAGAAGTAGAATATACGGAAGAAAATGGGATTTTCAGGGTGTTGTTTTATTTTCTGGTACCCGACCTAAGGAGCCTGTATTAATTACTGCATAAACCACTCACAAAAATGTCTATTTCCCTGCCATCCGCAAATAAAATATCTGGACATGAAAATATTGGCTTTTACAGTAGTGTGATAGCATGAGGATATTTATTGTATCACAGTACATTCTTGGAAAGCCATATTATGTCCATAACTTTGAATTGCTATGATCACTAAAACACCAATAAAAAAATAATTATAGTTTATCTTGAGCCCTTGGTTGCTCTGTAAACTTAACCTTAGCCGAATAAGACACAGATGTCCACAATTCACAGAGATAAGATGGAGTAACTGAAGGAAACAAGGAAAGAACACTTACCTATCTCTATTGATATATGCATCTCCCCCTGTGATTCCTAGATCCCCACAAAGCATCTTAAACGTGGTGGTCTTCCCTGCACCATTCACTCCTAATAGACCAAAACACTGGCGAATCAAGGTAGAGAAAACAATTAAACATTGATACACCACAAAGCATCTTAAATGTGGTAGTCTTCCCTGCACCATTCACTCGTAATAGACCAAAACAGTGGCAAATCAAGAAAGAGAAAACAATTAAACATTGATAACATTTAAAGTAAAGATGACTTGACTTGCATCTTCTGATTTCTAAAATAATTACCGGTACAATATATTTTTCAGAGTTTGATATTGAATTTCACAGGTGCTTAAAGTTAAAGTTCATCTATGTGTGTAAATACTCTTCATTCATATACACAATAAAACCAACATGTTGATTTAAAACAAGAAGAAATCAAAACGATATTAATAATGTCTTAGTGCAAAATTTTCATACGGTAAATTTCATCCTTGGACAGAACATATTATGAGAGACAATGCAATTGAGGGAAGATTAATGCAATAGATTGGATTCTAGATGGGCTAAAGAGAAAAAAAATTCTAATGATAAGAGGAAAAGGAGGAAAATTATTCTAATAATTAAGGATAAATTTGTCGAAACTTTAAGTTTATAATGTAGGATTCCTAATTATTTGAAAGACTCTTACCTCTCCTTCGGGCACTCCTAAACACAGACCATCCACTGCTAGATGTCTCCCTAACCTTCTAGTTTTATAAATCTGCAGCATAGAAATGAAACAGAATCATTTATTAAGTAAATACATCGCTTATGATAATAATAATATTCTGCTTTTATATAGCACTTAACACATCAATGATGTCTCTAAGCGCTTTAGAGAAATATTATTACCCTGGTCATCGGACTCAGGCTTGCATGCCCACACACAATGTATGCACATTTCTCCACTCCCTGGGGAGCATTCAGACCAGGCATCATTTTTAATAGCGCACACTTACCACATTAAATTATGACAAATGATGCAATTAAAGCATTTTGTAATCTGGCATCTTTCTTGTCAGACTACTCTGAGGCAAAAGAGAGAATGATTACCTGGGTACCCCATTTTAATCATGAGCAGTATTAAACCAAACTCTTTTGAATTGTTCTTTAAATCTAAAAAAGTGCTCATTATTTTCAATCAACAATTGAACCAGAAACACTGAATTGTAATATAGAAAATAATGTCGGGAGTTTCTAATATGATGCAAATTGTTTAGTTTCCTAATATAGCATTCTTTCATTTTGTAATTCTTTTACATGCTTTTTGTTGGATAATGCAATAAAGGGCTCTCTCCTAAAGAAGTCTCTATGTACTAAATAGACCAACCTTTGTTGGAACACATACAAAATAAAAAATTCTAACCCCAACCTCTTGAATGAAAGTCAGGAGAAGAACGACTCCTAAAAAACAAGAAAAATTGAGCATACATGAAACTTTTACTCATTTCATAAGTGGTCAAGGATTCAGGAAAGTGTTGCGCCACAAAACTGTCGGATTAGAACGAATTGTGAAAACTACAACTCACAAGAGTTCTAGTTTTAACAAATAACCAACAGTTTTGTCACCAATAGTGATGCTTACCTTTGTAAGATTCTCGATCCTGAGTAAATCTTGGGAAGCTTCTCCGACTAGCACTCTCTGCCTCTCCCTCAATACATCCTCATCTTCACTGAATAGAAGACTCTTATCAACTTTCTTTCTTCTAAAACAAGGTATCTCTCTGAAACGAAGAAAAAAAGACAATCAGAAAAGTTTGAATGTTATGTTTCCTGGGAGAAGTTTCAATTGTTCATAAAATTTGTTGGCTTGCACCTAGTAGATAAAGATCGCTTGCTCGGTTTTGTATTTTAAAATGATTAAAAAATATCAAGGAACCATGAATTTCCTAGAATTTTTTCAGACTATCTAATAATACCCGTTGGCTCAGTGTTATGTAGTGATCGCCAAGTTGCCTACTTTACGTACGGCTATAGACCCACGCAAGAACATCTTCAATACTACACCAAACACTGCATACAAAGTTTTTACAAAGAAATTGTTATCAAAGAGGGCGGTATTTCTTACATGGCTCTGAGGATATATCCATATTCACACAGGACGGTGAACGCAAACGCAAGAACGCCCTCTAGGACCATTACGAAGAACATCCGGTTCAGCATATCCCATCTGAATGGGGATTGCACCTCGTCAACGGCACCTGTGTGTCACAAATAAGGACAAACGGAATAACATATAAAGACCACCTGCCTATAAAGACCACTTGAATTTATTTAACTTGATACAGGTGTATATCACAATAATTGAACATTTATCAACAGCACCTGTGTATCACAAACGAGGACAAACGGAATAACATTTCCTTGAATGAGTATACAGTCAAACCTGCTGTAGCGATCTCCTGAATGGAAAAAACCACCTGTCTGTAAAGACTGCATTTTTTATTTCCCTTGAATTTGGTTTCTAATTGAAACCTAGTACTAAAGGAACCTGTACATGTACATACAAACCACATGCAATAAAGGACACTTTTCACGTTTCCCTTGAGCGGTCTTTATATACAGGTTTCATTGTATTAACAACATGTACATGTATAATACACAAAAAGGATGGTGTCTACAAAGTAAATGTTTTTACGTACATTTAACATTTAACTTGAAATATCACAAGAATTGAACATACATCAACTTCATTCACAGGCGCTGATAACACGTAGGGCCATGCATCTCAGATTTATGATGCCTTCAATCCATGCAACATGTCGTTTGTTCTTACCAATTTTGGTGTAATATTCATTCATGTAGTCGTTGTATGCTAGGTCCATGAGCCCACGGCCAAGACAGTAGTTTGGAAAGATAAGGAAGACTGTGTACATGGTGTCATACACTTTCTTCAAGAGCTGCAAAATCGAATGATAAAAAAGAAATAATCACAGGCATCATATTATTAGGTGGGCTGTATCTAATACAGACCACCTTATCATTTTGTTAAAATTGCCTTTATTATTATTTATTTATTATTTATTTTTCTTAGTTCGACCCACATTTTTGTGAGCATGATAACTTGAAATTGGTTCAATCAAATACTTTGAATTTTGGCACACATATGTATAGGCATTAGAACAAAACACAGAAAAGTTTTCAATCTTGACCTTGACTGATGACGTCATCTAGGCGCCATTTTGTGAAATTTTCTAAAAATCAACTAATGATCATATCTTCATAACCAAAAGTAATTTCACATTCATATCTATCATGATCAAGGTCAATATCCGTCCGATCAATTTCAAAAATAATTTTGCATACGTTTTAGGCCTTTTTAAGCATTTTATAAAAAAATCGCGCACGCGTTTTCGCGCGTAACACCATTACACAACATAGAATCACCATTTTTTTTTCTTTCATGATATTTCTCATATTTTTTCAAACAATTTGATACCATGTTTATCTCTTTATGACCATTAATAACAAGATGAGCGTCCATTCAAGATAAATGTCCGCGCGCGCGCGAGCTCTAATAATACATAGAATATATGGGCAAAAACATGCCTATACAAATTCCATTATAGCTCTTTGGGATGGAACTGGCCCCCCAATTTTTTTTCATATTTTGATAGAAAATGAGTCCGAAATATGAATTAATGTCTCATTTGGCTATTAAAAATATTCTAACATCATCATAATGGCCTACGAACTAAAAATACAAATTTGCATATTATGAAGACAGCATATTTATGGAAAATTGATTGTACATGTATCTCTGTAAATATTGATCGATTTTTTTTTTTCTCAAAAATTTCGATATGTTGGAGCTAATACAATTCTCTACAAGCTCAGTTTTCACCATTTTTCATTTTGATGACGTCATTATAGTGAAAATTTTAAAGCAGTATCTCGCTTATTTTTGCTCTATTTTGTCTCAAATTTTAGTTGACCAGCCCACCTATACTTGTTCCAAACAAGTATTATATGTCTAGTTAACATTGTTACTATGAGCAAATATATGTAGGCTATGTCAGATTTGGTAGTTAGAAAAGATGAGATACGCAGAGTACATCGTGTCATAAACCTTTTTGAGAAGCTGCAAGTTGTAAAAAGGAGAAGGAAAAATATAGCCACCATTATTAATTTATCATTGTTAACAGCCAGTATGATATATGACAATCGAGCAGTAGTTGGGAAAGATGAGAAACACAGAGGACATTAAGTCATACAGCTCCTGAACAAGCTGTAAGATGAAATCCAGATGAGAAAATGTACATACCGGGTAGTCATTTCTATATTATCATTATTAGAAACCACGAGGTTACATTTAAATGCATGTCTGACGTAGGAATGGAGAGAGATGAGATACACAAGAGTAAGAAGTGCCATTAACCTTTCTACAGATTGCCAAATGAATCAATACAGAATATAAAGTCATCACCATATTATCATCATAATGAACCATTACTTAGACCAATTCAACTTTAAATTTATGTATAATATTTTACCAACACCTGTTAATTTATTCAAATGGAAAATCAAGGAGAACAATTTGTGTTATTACTGTAATAAACCTGGTACTATTATACATGTATTTTTTTAATGCGAAAATATTTACCGATTTTAGAAAGTTATTGAAATATTATTATGTAACTCCTTCTGTAAAACAATTAAATTCTCACCCATTTGTGTTGTATATGGTTTTCATGACGCAAAAGAAAATGTTACAGATATTGATTTAATACTTCGTTATGCTCTATTTGCAATCTACATGTATAAAGCGAGTGCTGGAAATCAATTTAATAAAAATGAAGTGACGAGAATAATAAGCAAATATTTTTTGTTTATGTTGAAATACAAAATAGAAGTAGAGGAAAATAAAACTAAGACAACTGATTTGAATATTATTAAGTGGAAGAAGACAATTACTAATTTAAAACCTGCTATCAAGTAAATAGAGATATAATTTGATTTGACCTCATTTAGACATGTTATTAACATACATGCCAACATTTGAAAATCAGAAATCTGTACACTATGTGCGCAAAGCGCACATCACGAGCGCAAAGCGCGAAGTCCTTTTAGCCGGGGTCCAGGGCCCGCTTTAGGGCCCTGGAAGCTCTGGGTTTCCAGATGCTCTCTGGTGCAATTATCTGAGCCTATTTTAGGGACCATTTCCCCTAAAATTCAACCCAAGTTTATGGGTAATTTTTGTGTCATACCAAACAAAAAAGTGATTGAAGTGAATTCCACATTTTAATTTATCCTTGGCAGAGGCAGAGCAGATAATAGACATAGATTTAATTAGCCACTCATGCAGAGTGATGCATTTAAGTCTAGTTACTTTTTAAATAATTATACATGACATAGATCTATGCATAAAATGAGACTGGCAATAATGGTATTCAACTTTCCAGACAACAGTCAACAATCCAAAATTATTGTAACTCATTGAGCTACATGTAAATGAGGTTGTCAAAATCAATGTCAGCAGAACAAGACTCCACCACTGATCTTTAGATCTTGCCGACAATAAATGCAGTATACATTATCAGAGATGCCAACCCTATATGATGGCTGTCAGTAACATTTACCATATTTGTCCGTAACAAATGGGGGTCTTTCCGGAACGCAAGACACCGCAGCATAATTTTCGCGCAAAACGTACACAAACACCCAATCACTCTTACTGCATTTCGAACCTACCATTTTTAAGTCCAAAATAAAGATGTGCATAAAAACGTTTTTAAAAATCTGTTTCCAGTCAAAGGATCTCCTCCTTGGGTACTCGCTCTTTTGAGTGAATCCATGATAATATTCAGGAAGAAAACACTCGTTCAAGCGTCGAATGGCAAATTCGAATCCACAGTCAAACGGCAGAACTCATATCCTACACACGCACACGTACACGTACACTCACGATCACCAGTACCACAGACACTCCAGCCCAGGCCGCTAGGCCCGGCGTTCATGAACAACAACACACCGTATATCGCACTTGCAATGTGCCCACTGAATCACCGAAGTCTTCGCTACTATACTTTGAATGGGTATTGCGGGCGCCGCGCGCACGATCATCTACCACCATGCTCCCCCCAAAATCAAAACAGTAATAACGGCGGCCGTGTTGTTTCAGAATTAAACAAGATGGCGGCGGACGGACCATGTGCGTGAAAGTACCTATCCAGTGTAGTCAATGCTATGTATGGAAAGCCAAATTCCCCAAAATCGGAACGTTCCGTTTTTTAGGGCTATAAAAACTTCAAAAACGGAACAGTTCCGTTAAAATCGGAACGGTTGGCATGTCTGTATTAAGTGCTTTGTTATGAATATTTATGTACTACGATGTTATCCATGATTTTATCTGAATAAAGATTTATTTCAACAACAAAACAAAACAAAATTACTTAGACCAAGACCAGTACAGTAGTTGTTCAAGATTACATGGACTAAGAAAGGCCACTTTTCTCAGCAAAACATATGCTGCCATTACAATTCAGCCACTTAATCATCTATCTCCTTACCACAGCACATTTTTAGATGGGACTTTAGGATTTTCACAACACGTCAAATAACTTAAAGCCCCACTGCACTAGTTTGGCCAGGAGGGATTAGACCTCCCTGCAAGATCACTGACAGGTGGTTATCTCACCAAATCAGCTCTCAATTAACATAAGAAAAAGGGGATTATATTAGGCATTGTTTGCTATTTAGAGGGTGCAAGTAGCTATAAGTAGTGCAGTGTGGCTTTAACACTTGAAATATATCAAATACAAGTACCTCATCATCGAGATTGAAGAGTTCGACCAGGAAACTTCCACAGATGGTAGTGATACCGATGAAGAGATTGATGACAATGAGACACACGTAAGCAAGGCTGGACTCCTTGAAGACAAAAGAGGCTGGATACATCATCGGTGTGATGGAGAAACTAAACGAAGAAATACAAAAGACAAGGACAAAATGAAAATATCATTCAAACATAACTTTTCCAATAAAATTGCCTTTCTTTGCAAGCTTAAAGGGTTCCGGTAAATCTGTCTCAGATTCTGAAACAAAATCCTGGATTTAGCCTATGCTGCAATCATAGTTATAAACCTTTAGTTCATTCAGGAACCCTGTGACTTTTACAAGCCAATCTCCTGTCAAATTATCAAGATATTAATGATTGAAAAGCAAAATTTCATTTTGCGTTTTCCTAACGGTTTTGATAACACTACAGTCTATTGGGGAAAATGAATATGGTAAAACCGGTAACTCAAAGATTTTAACTTTTTTGAGGCACTTCATTTTTTTAGGGCTTCATTACTACACCATATCACAGACACTGATAACACGTAGGGCCATGCATCTCAGATTTAACATCGTTAAACGATACTTTTAAAACATAGCTGTACCAAAATTGATTTTCTTTGCAAGTTTAAGTACATAATTTTTCTGGCTATAATACATGGGATATAGAAAGCAAGCAGCTGATAAATCTGTAACAATTAGACACAGTCAAATGACCCTGGGTAGAATCCATGTCTCATCTCTAAGATGGCGACATCATAGGTTGGTCTGAGAATGACTCAAATCTGATTGTGACGAGTCTGTAAACCCCGTACCACATATACATGTAGGGAGAAATAGGAATTGGTATTATCTTAGGCTATCCCATTCTCCTATAAACTGATCCTGGTACAAATTCTTTCACATGTAGACTTCAGGTAGCTCTAAGACATCATAATATTGTGATGGTCTTGTGTTGGGCTACCAGATTATCCTACAAAATAATCCTGGTACAAATCTTTTGCATGGTGACTTCAGGTAGGCCTAAGACATCATAATCCTATAAATCAATTCACATCTGTAAACAAAAAAAATCAAAAGAACACACGCAACACCGATGCTTACCCGTATAGTAAGAATAGGATGATGACAGCTGGGAGATTGGTAGCTGATGAATAAGCCGGGATATCAAACGCCTTGAGGATCGTCACGCAACAAGCCGCTGGTATCAAGTAGTTTGTCTAAGAGTAGTAAAACAAAGAGAATGATTCAGCCATCTTTGAGATCATTGGAGGAACTTATACAGTCAAACATGCTTCAGTGACCACCTGTCTACAAAGACCACATATTTTGTTCCCCTTGAAAATGGTTTCTCATTGAAACATGTACGGAAGGAACCTGTCTACAAAGACATTAAGGTTTAACTGTAATTGTATGCAAATGACATCACGCACACTGCATTGACCAACATAGATGAATGCAATCTAAAGATTAACTGTAGTTCGATGTTGTGATAGATGAATAAATAGAGAGATAAGTAGAAAGGCAGATATGCAGATAAGTAGATAAATATATATATAGATAGATAGATAAATAAAAAGATAGATAGACTGATACATGGAAAGATAGATAGATAGATAAAAAGACAGATAGACTGATCAATAGATAGACAGATAGATAATGTAGATAAATATAGATTGACAGATAATGAGATCAGTGATTCAGGTAAGATATAGAGAAAATAAGACACGCCCTGACCATGGAAAAATAAGGTAAAAATCATTTAGTTACATCGACTTCTAAATCGGTCTGTTTGTCCTTGTTTGTCCAACTGATTGACATCTACCGGTAGTGCCTACACCAAATGCATGAGAAGCAGAAAGGAGAATGCTCCCCAGGGAGTGGAAAATGTGCATACATTGTGTTGCGGGTAAGCCTGAATCCGATGACCGGGTAATAATATGTGCTGCGCCTAGAAACAAAGTATTAGGCGCATTATAAATGTGAGCTATTATTATTATTATTTCCGTAAAACTTACCATGTCCCAGAAGAAGTTTGACAACCAGTAGACCAGAGGACTGACCCCACTGACAAACTGGAGATGCTTGGCCTTGGATGCCCTCTCCGCTACCACAAAGACCACGAAGCTAGCAGGTACAAAGGACATGGCCACGATGATGAACATGGCAATCAGGACTTGAGATGTCTCCTGGAGACTGAAGAATTGAAAGATAGTAAAGGATGTAACAACAATTGAAAAACAAGGAATATGCATAATATTCCATTTAGGAAAGAACATAGCAAATATATGATAATGTCTCTCTACACATTAATGAAGTGCTTAAGACATATTTTTTTCATGGCTCTAGCTGTTAAAGGCCAAGTCCACTCCAAAAATAACTTACTGTCAATAGAAGCAGAAAAATCAGACAAACCAATCAAAAAAAGTTTGAGTAGAATCAGATATAAAGGATGCTCAAGAGAGTTACTCAATCCAATATTTTGATACCGGTGTTAGATGAGGCTTGACACCGGTATTACATAAGATTTGACACTGGTGTTGAAAGAGAGCTACTCAATCCAATATTTAGACACCGGTGTTACATAAGGCTTGACACTGGTGTTACATAAGACTTGACACCGGTGTCACATAAGACTTGACACCGCTGTTACATAAGACTTGGCACCGCTATTAGATAAGATTTGACACCGTTGTTAGTAGGCCTAGTTGTTAGGTAAGATTTGACACTAGTGTTGAAAGAGAGCTAATCAATCCAATATTTTGACACCGGTGTTACATAAGGCTTGACACCGGTGTCATACATGTATAAGACTTGACACCATTGATAGATAAGATGTGACAATGGTGTTGAAAGACTTACGAGTAATCATCTAGCATGGTGGAGCTGGTCTTGTTCATCGGCTGGTTGATGACCGAGATGCCATAGGCGGAGGGGTTCCCATGGATACTAGGGTCTAGGTTAGCTCTCAATATAGCATTGTTCATCACGTTCAGGTAGGTTGGCAGGCTGTGGAAACCTTTGTGGTTGTGCCATGTCTGAAAGAAAGAGAAGCGATGAATAATGCGGACTCATTCACTTTCAAGTTATAGCCCATGAAAGATGACTCAATTTTCATGAAGCATACAAACAAACATATTGATATTTATATAGCGTCTTTACATAAACATGCTCAAAGCGCTTTACATTATTAAATAAAACAGAATAATTATTTATAATAGGTTTGATCCTAAGGGACAGCAGGCCTTCAGCACTCTTCTGGGCATATCTTCATAAATATGTGACGACATCATTCAAACAAAATGGTATATAGGATGAGATCATGCATTTTTTTATGAAAAGGATCACATGTTCACAGTAGCATTACAAGTTATTAAATGACTGAACCTTGTTCACCTAGGTAAATCACCTTTAACAAAATTGTAAAATATAATGACATATGAAAAGTGCACTTCAAATTGCTGTATCTTTAAAAATATAGATAAGTAAGTAGACTTGGAAATCTTTATTGAATTAATGTCCTCTTTATCATCTCCATCCACTATTTCCTTACAAGTAAACTATTCATATTTTGCAAAAGATTTTGTTTTTCTTCAGCCGGTTATCATGTCATGTGTAAATGAAGATTTACAAGCTTTACAAACCAGTACAGAAACCTAGCTCAGATTTAAACTAAACCAAGTGCACCCTTTAAAGACCGTCAATACTACTGGGCCAGAAGATATTAGACCACACAGCGAGGTCACTGACAGGTGGCTATCTCATTAACTCAGCTCTCAATTAACATAAGAAAAAAAGGATCATGGGGGACCAACGGACCCCGCTTAGGCATTGTTTTCTATATAGAGGGAGCAAGTAGAACAGTGGGGCTTTAAGCACTCTTCTGGGCATACCTGCATTAATATGTGACCACATCATTCAAACAAAATGGTATAAAGGATGAGATCATGCATTTTTTTTATGAAGATGATCAAATGTTCACAGTAGCATTACAAGTTATTAAATGACTGAAGCCTTGTTCACCTAGGTAAATCACCTATAACAAAATTCTAAATATAATGACATATGAAAAGTGCAATTCAAATTGCTGTATATTAAAACACATAGATAAGTAAGTAGACTTTTAAATCTTTATTGAATTAAGATCCTCTTTAGCATCTCCATCCACCATTTCCTTACAAGTAAACTATTCATATTTTGCAAAAGATTTTGTTTTTCTTCAGCCGGTTATCATGTCATGTGTAAATGAAGATTTACAAGCTTTACAAACCAGTACAGAAACCTAGCTCAGATTTAAACTAAACCAAGTGCACCCTTTAAAGACCGTCAATACTACTGGGCCAGAAGATATTAGACCACACAGTGAGGTCACTGACAGGTGGCTATCTCATTAACTCAGCTCTCAACTAACATAAGAAAAAAAGGATCATGGGGGACCAACGGGCACCGCTTAGGCATTGTTTTCTATATAGAGGGAGCAAGTAGCTACAAGTAGGACAGTGTGCCTTTAAAACATATGGTGAATCTCAATATTCGCCAATTTGAGGACTTACCATTGCAGCATTACGCACAGCGATCTTCTTGTAGATGGCAGGTACTTCATCATTGAATTTAGGAGGAACAAAGTTTCTAACATTGCCAAACGACAGCGCTCCATACCTGTAGATATACAAATAAAATTGAGGGTCATTTGCCTTTCCAACATTTATCAAATTTAATTGAAATATATCTAGTATGCTTTGATGAGCACAGGAATATATTGTTTATTGTCACACTGGCTTACAGATATTCTAATCAATTAAAAAATTTCTGGCAAAATTGTATACATGCCATTGGGACATCCTACTTGAATTTCATGTGTAAAAGTTTGAACTCTTTTGTTGTATCAAGAAGATATCCAGAAATATATTCCTTTAACTTTTTTTCTTTTTTTTAACGGAAGTTCCTACTGTTTTTACAGGATTGTATTATATTTAGCTTTCTATTTAGCTTACTTTTGAAGTCTGAACCTGTTTGTTGTATAGAGCAGATATTCAGACGGATTTCCCCACTAACTTCCAGTAGCTGATCACCACTGCTTGAACCCTCAAACTCTAGACTCACTGGTGCCAACGTTCTTAGGACACTTACTGATTACAGAATGTCCTACAGATAACATGTAGCTTACCTGTGAAGTCTGAACCTGATTGTTGTGTAGAGAAGATATTCAGACAGATTTCTGCCGCTGACGTCCAGCAGCCGGTCACTAGTGATGACCTCCAGGACCGATGGGTCAGGGGTGCCAACGTTCTTAGGACACTTACTGAATTCTTACAGAATATCCTACAAATTACATGTAGCTTACCTGTGAAGTCTGAACTTGTTTGTTGTATAGAGAAGATATTCAGACAGATTTCTCCCGCTGACGTCTTGCAGCTGGTCACTTGTGATGACCTCCAGCACCGAGGGGTCAGGGGTGCCCACGTTCTTGGGACACTGGAAGTTCTTGCGATCCTCGGAGCACGAGCACTTTACCTCCTTGATGTGGGTTCCGCCATGGGCTTCTGAATTATTATGAAATATATTACATTAGGCACAGTTACTTACAAGTAAAACATTTTATTTACAGCACACGGTCATCTGATATTTGCTCTAGCTACTTTTGTTCCAGGCTTATTTTTGTCAAAGATACAGGGTTACAATTTGGGTTGTAATCAAGTTTTAACTTCAGGTTGGGGTTTGAGTTCAGTTAGGGGTTTGAGTTCAGTTAGGGGTTAGAGTTAGTCATTTGGTGGACATTAAATTTTGATTGTTGTCCAAGTAGTGTTACCAAATTAGGTACATGGGTATCACGATGGACTTTCAATTTCATTTATTTATTTATATATACATTTATTTTTTTATTTATTTGTTTTATTTAAACAGGGTAACTCTCTCAGTATTCAAACTGTTTCTTAAAAAGGCCCTGGAAGTTCCTCTCAAGGAATATCTGAAATCTGACAAATCCGAAATATCAAGCATAGAATTACAGGAGTCAAAATGATTTTGTAATTTGGTATTACGTTGAAGGCAAATACTTAATAGAACACAAATACACCAAAATTTAACTTTATACAGGAGAATGAAAGAAACTATTTTTTTCTTTTGCTAAACGCAAACACAGAATATCTTAACTATAAATTAATTTGATGTGAAATTGCAGATCTAAATAGGAAACAAAGATTTTGAGAGAAAATGGTGTGGTGTGTGTATTGCAAAGTGCTGCAAAACTAAATATTTCAGCTACTCTTATATTTTACTGTGATGAAAATAGATAACCATGAAGACTAATAACAGGGTATAACCATTTTAATATCAAGTATGAAAGAATTGTCAGAGGCATCTTTGAAAGTCAAACAAAGGAATCCAATTGTTGTTGAGAATTATGGGAAATATCAATCGAATATGCTCAGGTCTTCACATTGTGATACAAGTGAGTCATTGTGCTAAAACGGTCTGGTTTCCCAAGTAAGCTGAATGACACTTAAAATCAACAGTCAGGAAAGTATTCCAATCAGTAGCTGCATTCAGACTGCAACCAAAAATCAATAATTTTTCAAAATGGTGTTTTGGGCTGTGTAAAGGGGCCTAGTGTTTGTATTACTTTCAAATACTTGGGCAAGTGATTTGCTGTTTTGGAAAGTGTACCGAATTACAAACCCAACGGCAAGTTGAACAAGTGTGGTGGAAGAAAATTTGTGTATATGTAGCACTACTATGACCTTTTCTTTATTGTGAAAAGACGAAAGACCTGGGGGGTGTTTCATAAAGCTGTGCGTACAGTTACGCATGACTTTACGAATGATTTTAATATGAAGTGCCATATGGGATGCTGAACCCTTTTTCACTGCATCAACTAAGGTTGAACTGTGCAGATGTAGATTAACATTCTTATTATAACAAACATTTTTAATGGTAAGTATATTTTTTGCCATATTTTAATTAAAGTTATTGGAAATAAAGCCACACTATGTTAAAACATCAAGACAAACTTTAGGCATCTTATTTGGCACTTCATATTCAAGTCGTTTGTAAAGTCATGCATAACTTTACAAACAGCTATATGAACACCCCTCTGGTGATATAAGAAGGGACATGTGCTAACTAAAGTCCAGCGCACATTTTATGATTTTCCTGCAATCCAATCTTTGTAGGCAGGGCATTTATACAACCACTGTCCTCCTGATCTAGGTTCTAAATGAGGATAACAATATTAACAACCGGAATTTAAGTGCAGTTAACTCTTCTAGTCAGAATAAGAGCTGAATCGGCTTCAATTCGTAGACAATAGCAGTACTGATCTGAAGTCACTACTATTCTGAGCCTGCATATACATGTGTAGATATTACAGTGTACATTGCCTTGGATATTTCATCGCATGATAGTTTGAGCATTTGTGCAGCACTTCAAACAAACACAGGTAAAAGCAAACCACACAGTGCAAGAAGAAAATACAGTCAAACCTGTCTAAAATGTCTATTAAGGCCACCCAAGGGAGACACATAAAAATGGCCACTGTAGACAAGAGTGGCCTTTATAGACAGGTTCTTCAAAATATGTTTCCCCCTAAAGGAGGCAATACAGGTGACCATTTTTAGACAGGTGGCCTTTATATAGAGGTGATCACTATTGAAGACAGGTTTGACTGTAAATTAAAGTACATTGCCTCGCACACTGAGCACTAAAATCATATTATTCAATCCAAGATGGAAAATTCTATTATGCTAAATGTAGAAGCAGATTTATACTGGAAATATACTGGAAAGGACAATCTTTTGTCCTAATTCACATGCTATGTGCCATATTTGCAAAATTTAAGATTCTGGGTGCTGAGAATAAGACATAGAGGTGTAATTCATAAATGTACTGTTTATCTATTGTTATACATAAATGTACATGTAAAGTTTGCATTTGCACCAAATGTAATTTTAATTCATACATGTAGAAGAATGTTTGAAGAATTTGTCTATTTTTACAGAAATACTAGAATATCATAGTAAGCACTGTATCCCTATAATGACTTTAAAAGAATTGGTTATCAAACTTGGAGAAATAACATAAATTTCAAATGTTGAAAAGCAAAAAAGAAAATCATGTCAACAGCAATTAATCAAGAGTTGATACTCATTCTTTTTTAAGAAATCACTCAAACAACACAGATTTATTTTCCATTTTGCAAAATTCTGTCTTAATTCAAAGAAAATGATTCACATCATTTTAAAACCAAAACAATTTATTTTGAAACTCGTACATACAAAAATTAGACTAAAATCTATGCCATCTGAAGAAGAGATAATCTTTTGTAATGATTGCTCAAGTTAATAAACAGTGCGGTGAATGTATATTGCAGCATTTAAGAGATAGAGGTCACACAATCACTGTCTGTGAATAAAGACATCAAACTATACTTACTCTCGTCATCTACATGTGGACAAAGCAAAGGAGATGCAAAATCAAAATAAAAAGTCTAATAGTGATTACTCGCATTCTTGCTAAGGGTTTTCAGGACATAACCTCAACTCATAAAGAAATGGGGGTGGGGACAGGGGGAATGTAGGGGAAGGGAGGGTGAGAGGGAGAGGGGGAGGGGGGAAGAGGAAATGGTTGAAATGTAACAAGGGGGAGGATGCGGAACTGGGAGGGGGAAAGGGGAAGAGGGGAAGAGGAGGAGGAGGAGAAGGAAAAGGGGGAAAAGGGGGGAAAGAAGGGGAAAGGGGGGAAAGAGGGGAAAGGGGGGAAAGAAGGGAAAGGGGGAAAGAAGGGAAAGGGGGGAAAGAAGGAAAAGGGGGAAAGAAGGGAAAGGGGGGAAAGAAGGAAAAGGGGGAAAAGGGGGGAAAGAAGTGGAAAGGGGGGAAAGAGGGGAAAGGGGGGAAAGAGGGGAAAGGGGGGAAAGAAGGGAAAGGGGGGAAAGAAGGAAAAGGGGGAAAGAAGTGGAAAGGGGGGAAAGAAGGGGAAAGGGGGGAAAGACGGGAAAGGGGGGGAAAGGGGGGAAAGGGGGGAAAGGGGGGGAAAGACGGGAAAGGGGGGAAAGACGGGAAAGGGGGAAAGAAGGGGAAATGGATTGGAGAGGGGTAAGGGGGAAGGGAAAAGAGGGGGAAGGGGAAGGAGAGGGAGAGGGGAAAGAGGGGGAAGGAGAGGGGAAAGAGGGAGAAGGGGGTCAGTAGAGATGGGAAGGAAATTAGGGGAGAAGGGGAGGAAGGGAGAAGAGGTATGGAGAGGAAGATGGGAGGGGAGAGGTTACCAGTTATACATCAGTGGGATGACAAACTTATGCTACATGTTTGACTTGAGTTGTCCAAACTGCCATTTCTTGCAACATGAGGATATAAGAAATAAAACATATATCATGCATGAGCCCCAAAATTATGTCCATTAACTTAACGGAAAAGCAGTCCTCTTACGTGTACCTTTTATGATATAAAAAAAATATCAAGCAAACTGCCATGCTAATACATGCATGTATATATACAAGACTATTCATGTTCAATTACCGGTATACAGTGCTTATAAAGCACTTTCCACCAAAGGCTCTCAGCACCAATACATGTATATCAGAGCATTCACATGAAAACCATGCAAATCTTTTCATAATATGTTATTGATAATGAATCATTATGAATCTTATGAAGGGATTAGATTTCTAAACATGGGATTAGTTTGGATTTAATAGGGATCAATGAATGGAATGGATTAACATGATGATAGTTTCATGCTTAACCCTTACTGTACTGGGCTATTTTGAGCACCCCACTGACTGGGGGGGGGGCCTGGGAGGCCCCCCCCCCACCCCCCACCCCCCCTATGATCTCGGCCGTCGATTGTCCGATGAACGCGAAAATTTGCATGTTTGTATATATTTACGTAAGGAACAAGATGGTATAATTAGTTTTTTCCGAATATGCAAATTTTTGTCGTTAGCCTAATTAATTATGCAAAATGCGCTAATTTTATGCATTCTACAGAAAACGTGTCAAACTCCACTTTTTGAAT
This sequence comes from Strongylocentrotus droebachiensis, assembly GCA_035222895.1. Taxonomy (NCBI): domain Eukaryota; kingdom Metazoa; phylum Echinodermata; class Echinoidea; order Camarodonta; family Strongylocentrotidae; genus Strongylocentrotus; species Strongylocentrotus droebachiensis. The sequence continues at coordinate 1,059 of JAVYIG010010514.1, read as the reverse complement.
GTTGAAACTCATTATTAATATGAAACTTCTTTTCTAACACAAAAAAGTTATAATGATAATTCAGCAAATTTTAATGCGATTTTTAATTTTTTTAATGACATGCGCATACTAATTGTTATGTAACGCCTTACAGGTATATCCGATTTTGACGAAAATGGTATCAAAATGTGCGTAAGACTTGAGGGAAAAAAGTCATGAAACGACAATTCAAAATTCCAAGCGGGTTGCGGCGCAATCTCCGAAAATGTCGAGGGGGGGGGCCTCCCAGGCCCCCCCCCCACCCAGTACAGTAAGGGTTAAATGTAATTTGTTGAATAAAATGCAGCATAACCTAGATCTTCAAGCTTTCATTTTTTAGCTCTCTGTGCATTAATTTACCTACACAAATATAATCAAAATTTTGTTATCAACTTTCGACTTTTTGTCATTACCATACCCCTTTTATAATAGTATGGTTATAATACAATACATGAATTGTATATATTGAGACATATATTGAGATGAATCATTAAAGAACAAAACAAAAAAATTAAGATTTTTTTTTTCTCACCGTCTATCTCTTCCTGATCATCACGAGGGTTGGAACTGGGCGGGGTCGGTACGTAGTTGGAAAGGGGTTTCCCCTTGGTAAAGGATTCCTCACACATGTGGTCATAGTACTGTCCAGTCAGCCCCACGCTGTGGGAGTAGTTGGCAGACTCCACCAGCTGGTCCAGGGTTCCGTTGAAGGGGGTCTTGAGGATGCAGCTGGCTCCGATGCCGGCGGGGAACTTGAAGGTCTCGGTGAGCTGCTGGGGCCCGGCGTCGCCACACTTGGAGTGGTAGATTCGATAGCTGCGTCGGTCGTTGAGGGCTTCGTCGGTGTACGGGATGAAATTACCTGAACATGAAATACATCATAATTTTATTTGTACTGTATTATCTTATACGGAATGTCTATTTATACAAGTTTAGGCTTTGTACTAAACATACAAAGATGTATTAAGTTAGATACATAGAATAGTATGTAGCTTAAGTTGTACCTGTATTTAATAATTCACATACATATACACAAATTGT
>JAVYIG010010513.1:0-68483 GCA_035222895.1 Strongylocentrotus droebachiensis | reverse complement strand
TGACATAAAGGTAGGTAGCATCTCAATAACGCCACAAGGAGGACACGCAATCAATCTTTAATATTACAGTAATCATCGTACAAGAGCAGACTGCTACAATCTATCTCTATGCCACTAAAGTAACAAAACATCTCCATATAATTTTCTGCTTCAATGTCAAATATACCTGTTTAGTATTGTATTTCAATTTCATGCTACCTTCTTTAAAAATATTTGCCTGACATAGCAACAACTTAGGTTTGCTAGGTGCTTTCCATCCAAACAGGTGAATTAAACTGCTCAATAGAAAAATACATGAATTGTAATATATTTCTTAATGGAGTATATCCCTTGAAAGAAGCTTTACAAAGCATGTAGTTGTTTCAGCTTCAGTAAAAGTACAGTAGTTTACAAATATTACACAGCAGTGAGGGCATTAGTAAGAATTACCCACACAAGGTACCTATGGAACATTCTAACACGCCTGAGGCGATGGCCAAGGGTGTTTAGACTGTTTAAAAGATACAAATGTGGGTAGTTTTACTAATGCCCAAACAAAATGATGTGTATTATTTGTTTTATATGATGTTTTATTTGTTTTACGTGTAAGGCAAAATATATTCCTGATCATGTGTACATTCTCAACCAATCATTTGACTAGGATCCGCCTCATCATCTTATAAATCCTTTTCTCCTGTCTCTCCCGCCCATGGACAAGAAATGAAGCAGTTGAACTTACAAGGGCTACATTGGCAAGGTGAGCAGATAGGAGGGCATAGGAACCAGCCGATGCCCCCACAAGGTAACTTCTTCTGTCAAACACTGATGTACCCATTGAACCTGCAAGTCAAAAAGGAAAAGGTCATTAGATCAATTGTCAAGTTTGACTTCATTGTCGCCCTCTATTGGGAACATTTTTTTTTCAGATAGTGGAGCACAAAGATTGTGAATGTAGCACTCCTGCAAGGGTCTTGTAATTATCATATTATCTTCATATAGCAATGGTTCTAAATCGTCATGTATGTCCCACAACACAGGAGAACCCAGATTCTCTATAAATTTCTGTCTTTAGCTGTTCTAGTGACAAGTAGCTGCTCAAGAAGCTTTTCAAAAGACTTTCCTGTCCTTTGCTTGATTTTTTCAATTTATTCTTTAGTTGGTCTAAGGTTGCAGTAGTGGAAAAGAAACTAAGCCACTGAAATCAATAGTCGTGCAGAAACACCATCGGGCATCTAAATAGTGAAGTACTGGTAGCAAATTAAAAGAAACTACAAAGTCAATATTTGTGGAGCAATACATTGGTCAAAAAACTATCACAATAAGAAATGCCATTTAACAAACTTAGAAGAGAAACTTAAAGAAACAACAAAAGTAACATATTGACAAAAATAACATATTACCAATGTAAAATGGAAGACAAATAATACAACAATTTTAGAGAAGAGAGATTTTTATATCCCACTGCTGCCATCGAATAAAAAGAAAGTGACAGCGAGGATGCCATTCTGAGAAAATTCTCAACATCCAAGACCACTACCCCATAATATATATACCACTAAGCTAATTGCCTATTAGTAGGGGTGTTTTTTTTCTTCCTTGGGGGGGGGGGGGTAATTGTAATAATAGGCATTAGTTGCCCAGGCCTGGGAAGAGGCAGTTGTCCTAAGGGTAGATTTTTCGTAGGGATTTTTTCAGGGGTTGTTTTCTGGAGGTTATATTGTATCGATTATCCTAGGGCACAGATGTCTGCGGTTACTTGTCCGGAGGGGTAGGCATAATTATACAGACGGGTGTGGTCTGGGGGGGACTAGTCGAGGGGGGGGGGGGGGGGTAGACATCCTGCTAAGCAAGAATACGATAGTAGGAGTTTTACCAGTGCATTGTAACTGGGGAACCAACATGAGTGTTTATATCAGTAATGATAAAATCAACACTAAAAACTTATCTTTGACAGAGTTAATGTAACATGATCATTTTTTTCTCTCACTCAAAGGCAATCTAAAGGCTAAAAATCCTGTCTTTATTCATAAGCCCCATCTCTTCACATGTAGTTTAGTCCTACAAGATGATGCATTACACAGATTCTAGCACAATAATTTGAATAAATAAAATGATGAGAAAACAAGTGTCTCACCAGCAGCTATGCTTATGAGGTAGAGGGTGCCAATTCTTCTGGTTCCGTGGACCATCTCTAAAGGAACTCCCAATAACATTTGGACAGAAAAGTTGAATATTATATGTTCAATGCTGAAAGATAAAAAGATAAAATGAAATGTTAATTATGATATCCAAAGGTGTGACCCCCACAGTGCCATTAAGTAAAAATGCATCATAATTTAAACGTCATTATTCTATAAACAAAAGGTGTCACCTACTTAGTGTGTAATGACACATAAGGTCTATCTTTTACAGTGTCAACAAGTTTAAAGAAACACACGATGTATCATAACTCAGAGGTAATAAGAAGAGATTTAAATCTCAAATATTTCTTAAAGTGTGTTCACTGTGATTTAACAAAAATTGGATATGATATACATGTATAATACTTATACACCATGAGCAAATTTTGATTTTTGAAAAGACAAATTCATATTAGTCCAGATAAACTGAATACAATATCAGAGTAAAAGCTTAAAGAACTGAAAAGGTCAGTGTGCTGATCCACACAAATTGTGTCAAAATTTACTGACACGGTAGGCAACTTTTCATTAAAAAAAAGACAAACATTCAGGCCCAAATTCACAAAGAAGGTTTTTGTGCATCATATGACGCGTTTCAACGTGATTTTACAAACCAGGTTTGTAAAAAATGTGTAAGAACGCGTCAATTGACGTACGAAAACCAAGGTTTGTCGACAAACCTCCTTTGTGAATTCAGGCCATTGTGTATACTTACCCTCCATGTAAAAGAATATAAGAAAAAAATCTCCAAAATTGTATTCTCTTGTCTGGATCAAAGACTAGCCAGCTGTGTTTTGGAAGCGGCCCCGTCCAGACTTCTGCTGCCCTCATGGTTGAGTTGGTGTCATAGCGCGTTGCGTTCATCGTTACCCCTACGTAGAAACCTAGCTACGGAAGGAAGGATGGGGTGAAGCAGAGAAAAGAAGACTATTATTTCTGAATGTAAAACAGATACGATGTTGGGAAGAACTTCATTTATAAACCATTGCATCAAGACGCCTTTAAGAAAAGCAGAACAAAAATTGAATTTGATTGTTAGCTCTGCTAAAACTAAAAGTCACATTTTACAGTCTAATCCTTTGTAAGTTTTCTTGTAGATTTCACAAAGCCTCTCTTCCATTTTCTGCCTATATTAAAACAATTCCCCGTGTCTTTGCCTTCTATAAGAAGCAGCTGGTGTTATTCAAATTCTAAGCGTTTGAAAATATCCCAAAAGATAAACTTTTAATTAGATTTTCTACTCTTAAGACATGTAGTGGCTCATACATTTGTATAAGCCTCATAATGACAAAATGAAAGAGTATAATTCAACATTTTGGAAGAGCAGCTAATTACAGCATTGTTACTTAATATCAGAGACTGGATTAAACCATATCGAAAGTTGTGCTGATTAGATTTGCAATCTATTAATTAAACACCTTTCTACTCCTTTTCAAAAACAAACACACACAAAATTGTTGTGTGAAAAATTTTGCAGTTTCTACAAGTTCATTTTTTTTGGTGACTTTCACTTTGTATTTCAATTTCTAGATTATCTGACTTTCTCTTATTTGGTGTCAACCAATTTTAGACTTGACAGATAATATTATATTATAACAACAGTTAATGCATTACATTTTCTGCATACAAAAATCAATGTACAAACTCCATGTCTGACGAGAGAATCAAAGTCTAAACATCTCCTTATTACAATATCAATCACACACACACACACACACACATACACGTTCGTGGTGTAAAACGGGGAACATGTGGTGAACCATACAAACCGATGACTCTTTTTCTTAAAGGATATTCGACAAAATAAAGATGTTTTCAGATTACAATTTATTTTTTAAGTATTATATTTGGTCGTTGAGACTTCTATTTTAAACTTTGAAAAAATCGAGGACCTCTCATACTTTCATTTAAACTAAGGACACACATGACTTCAGGTACTCCTTATTATTTTCTTTGGGGACCGAGGACACACCCACTTATAAAAGATTTCCCCATGGAAATCGAGGACACATATTTAAATAGCTTTTTATGAGCTTATCATTCCTTTTCCACTGGAACCGAGGACAAACACATTCTGTATAACATATCAATTGAGCCAAGGACACCACACTGTATAATATTCCCCCATGGGGACCGAGGACAAATTCTGTACTAAAATATCAAGTGAACCGAGGACACATACCTCGATCATGATATTCCGCTGGGACCGAGGACCCATGTTGTATCAGCTATTTGCTAAGGAACCGAGGACACATGCTTTACTAACTTCTTCAGTGAACCGAGGCCACATACCTCATAAATTCTGCTGGGAACCGAGGGAACGAGGACACTATCTGTATTTGTGTATATGTCTTGTATTAGCTTTCGTTATAAACCGAGGACAATTATTTATTAATTTTCAAAGGTCATTGAAAACATATATTTCGTTGATTTTAGAAGTGACATACAGTACTTCATGTCCAAAGGTAACTAACGACAGGTATTGTATTAATTTGCCATTGGAAGCAAGGGTTTCTAATTAAGCCAGGTCAATGAGGTCATATGATAAAATGTGATGCTAACTTTAAAACACAATTTCCTAAGACATCTGACATGTTGATCCATAAAATAATTCAGGTAAAAATATTGTAATTAATTGAATGAATGAGCACGTTAATGTAACCGTCGTCACTGATTAACATTGTGCCTTGTGTTTATGAATAAAGAAATTATAAAGAATTATTCTTTTGTTTTGTTTCTTTGTCCTTTCGTACCGCTACATGCACATATTACAATTCGAGGTATTTAATACTTCCTCATCCTCTCAACACTCTCATGACAATTTATCCAAGATGCTGGATATTCAGACTTCATATATCACAAGCCAGTGCTACGATTCACCCAAAGTCGTGCAGTATGGTGTAGGCCCTTACAGGTATTTTTTAAGGGGGGATTCCCACTTATTCTACCCTGGCAAAGCGGCAAGGTAAAGACCACCCCCCCCCCCCTTTTTTTTGTTTTTTTTGTTGCTTGATTGTCTGATCGGCCTGGTTATGCAATTATAATAGTTCCAACGACACAGCCTTAAAAAAAGGTGTAAAACATTAGTCATACAGTGTTTTACGTTTCTTTATAACAATTGAAACAAACATTTAATCAAAAACGTTAAAAACAATGGAACACTTAAAAATGGTAATACAATTGTACTGGTAACACAATTCACAAGATTATCATGGACCTACAGTAATTGCCCTCATACTACCAATCAATTGAAACCACCGATCCATCTCTATCAACAATAATAAATCATACCTGCGGAATGTAAACTACAAAACAAACAAGGTTCTGGAAAACATGGTATTTGGTCATGAATAGAAAAGACGGCTTCATCTGTGTTTATCATGTCAGAATGCTGTTTCAATATGACGCGATCTTCAGTTACATGTATAACATTCTAACATGTGACGACATCAAGATGAGCCCCTCAGATATAATCAAACAATTATACATAAGCGGCAACAAATCAAGACTTTTTCAAAACAAACAAAACTTGTAAAATCTTGTAAATCCCAAAGAAGATCAAACGATCTTAAGGTACATGTATAACATTCTCACGTAACGACATTAAGATAAGCCTCTCGGATACCATCATACAATTATACATAACAGGTAACAGATCACGACTCTAGTTCAAAAGAAACAAAACCTGTACAATCTTTTAAATCCCAAAGAAGATCAAACGATCTTCAGGTACATGTATAACATTCTCACGTAACGATATTAAGTCAAGCCTTTTACATACCATCATACAATTATACATAAGAGGTAACAGATCAAGACTCTTTCACAATAAACAAAACTTGTAAAATCTTTTAAATCCCAAAGAAAATCGAACGATCTTCAGGTACATGTATGACATTCTCGTGTAACGACATTAAGATAAGCCTCTTGGATACCATCATACAATTATACATAAGAGGTAACATATCATGACTCTAGTTTAAAAGAAACAAAACCTGTACAATCTTGTAAATCCCAAAGAAGATCAAACGATCTTCAGGTACATGTATAACATTCTCATGTAACGACATTCAAAGATAAGCCTCTCGGATACAATCATGCAATTATACATAAGAGGTAGCAGATCAAGCACTTTTAAAACAAAATAAACTTGTAAAATCTTTTAAATCCCAAAGAAGATCAAATGATCTTAAGGTACATGTATAACATTCTCATGTAACGACATTAAGATAAGCTTTTCAGATGCAATCATACAATTATCCATATTAAAGAGGTAACAAATCAAGACTCTTTCAAAACAAACAAACCTTTCAAAATCTTCTTAATCCCAAAGAAGTTTTGGAATTATCAAAGTAATAGCTTAACAGTTGGATACACAAACTACAGGTGTACTTATAATATGCTTATACAGGTATAGCGCATAATATAAAATGTCATTATTAGCTTAACATATAAGTTTAAAAAAAGCATACAAAAGATGCAATAAATATTAAAACTATCAAAACAGGAAAAACTTATCAAACAATTTAAACAGCCTCTATGCACTTTCCAAAGCAAACACAATCAAAAACAAAACGGATCCTTCAATTTGATACAAGAAATAAGATTAATGTACCAACAGAAGAGTAATATAATTATAATATGGAATATAAAACAAATTTCATAGCTGAAATGATATTGAATAATTGGATAATAACATGTACTGGAAAAGGTATGTTTTAGAAGATTTTTGGGTGATTAGAAAAAACCCAGCATCAAGGCTGTATTGTAGGAGACTGTTACAAAGGAAAGTGGCCATTACACTGTATATGCAGTTACCATGCATTGTACTTAGTCTGAAAAAGGTTTGCTGTTGGGATCTCAAGGCAAGTGGAAAGGTATATGTATCAGGGTAAATGAGATCCTGAATATAGGAAGGAGCCTGTCCTCTTAAAGCCTTACAGGTGAGTAAGAAAATTAATAAGCAAAGTCATAACAGAATATTTCCTAGAATTGTTATTGAAACCATGTGAATAATATTAAAGCCATGTGGTATATCTACGTTATTTACATTTATCATTATACATGAACTGTACAAATATGATATAAACTTGACGCTCCATTCTTCTAAATTTTGGTGTAAGCTGCATTTGATTTGAGTCATTGGCTTTGAAGAAGAGCCGATACATAAATATATATATATAATATATATATTAAATGTTTACTAGGTCAACAAACTCATCCTGCATTGATAGTGCCTTTTAAAGGAAAAACTTGAAAGCAACCGTTCTTTGACTTGTACAACACAATTGCTTATTTTCTACATAACTATCTAATCGAACAAATAATTTTTTTAACAAAATTTAGAAAATAAACTGTACAACTGTAACAATTGTTAGATTTTAATTTTCAGATAAGGTATCATCAATTTCTTAAGGATTTGTTTGTGTGTGTTATTGTTGTGAGGGAGGGGAACTGGTACAATTAACTGCACCCAGTGGAAGATAAGAAGAAAGGAAGTCATTTGCAAAACAGAGAGATTCTTGCAATATGTTCTGAGCGAGTACATTTAATTCCAGGCTGAAAAAGGGCCCAAAAATATTTGGAAGACAATCAAATTATTATCCCAATGCTTTATGAGACCTACAACGAATTATATCTTACAAATCCATCAACATTTGTTTAATTATGTATGTACTACTTATAGAAGTGTACTAATGAAATAAAAGGTACAAGATATGTTCGCTTCTACCTGACAAGTTGAGGTCAATGTCACTTTCTTGGGAGTTCATTTATATGAACATGTACAAGATAACGAAAATTGCAAACTGATTACTTTGCATATTTAAGAAGAGTTTTCTTATTATTTCGCATATAATCTTTGATGTTGCGCCATGTACGGGCATTAAGTACAGGATACTTGTTCTTCAATTCTTCGATTTCCAACTTTCCTGGTAGGTGAAGTGCCAGGACACAACTCAAGGTTCTTATTGCTCTAATCTCATCTTCATTCCACTTGCGCTTTGTTGCTTGGGAGGTGCTTCGTTTTGTGAAAGACGAAACGGCATCTGAATAAAACATGAAAATTAAAGATAAAAAAGAAACAGAAATGGTAATTAAAAATTGGACATTAGATTGACAAATTTTTTAACTGAAATTAGCTTATATGAAATTGAAGTGTGCACGATGATTTCTTTGAAATTTAAGGCCTAAGCACATCATCTGTCTCAGGCTTAGGCATTGGCACAAGATAATGTTAGTGATTGTATGTGATAACATGACATTTGACACTTTCTTCTCCTTTATATTTCATCCGATTAGTAACTGCTTTACTGATTATTTTTCTTTATAACATTGTAAGTACTAGACGTGTAGCAAACAACAGCCAATACAAGAAAACCTTTCGTGGGAAACCGTACGTGTATGCCTCCTTTGAAAAAGCTCTAACTGAAGAATGCTGTAAAATATACAACTATATACTTTTTAGCTCACCTGGGAAGCATGCCCAAAGTGCCCCCATTAGTCTGATACAATTGTTAGCGAACATTGACGAGCTTGGAAAATAATGTAATGGTGTTTTATTTATCGAAATGGGAAATCAACTCACTTTGACGTTTTGGTTTATTTCCTTTCACTGCAAGTTGATGTCTCTGTGTAGTCTCTCCAATGTAGTCTGAAGAAAAAAAGCATGACATTCAACAATATGATTAAAGAAAATATGATATTATAAATCCATATATGATATAGCATTCAATCATTTTTTTTTTATTAGTTAAGAGAAAATTAAACCTAAAATCCAAGATGCTCTAACAAACTATGCAACAAGTTTACAATGACTGTGAAACCCAGAATTTTCACTGTAATGATTCGCTATTCGATTTTTCTTTGTTCATTGCTGTGAAGTATCAAATTGGCAACACTTCTCTGACAATGTTCTGTATAACAGGCCTGCACTCCAATAAGACAAGACTAATATGCAGACATCAAGACAGATTAAAAATACATTTAATTAACAGTTATGCACAAGACACATGGAGGGTTGACTGTTGACCTTTTTCAGGAGAAATGGAATTCATGCAGCCATAAAACTCCTCCAAATCTTTCAGAATAGATTGGTTAGATGTCAAATACATGAACATGTAAATGTATAACCTAGAGATAAAATGAATTAACTTTGGTGAATAAAGTAAACATAGTGAAAACACCATTTGGAGAGGCATAAACAATTGAAATAGAATAAAATGGCACACCAGTTGCAAGTCACATGTACATTTGCACACAAATGATGGAAACAAGAAGAAATCTAGTCATTATTATTCCTGACATCTTATCCATAACAAAAACAGCAGCAAACATGCACACCTACCATCATCGTCAGAGCTGGCAGCAGCATCATCATCATCAACAGTAACTGCTACACCATCAGCTGTCCCAGGGTCATTGCTCTCTTCGATGGACACATCCAATGCTTCTAGCGATTCTCCCCTATGTGCTGCAAGTTTGCCCCTTTCCATGAGAAGAAAAATCTTGGACAACTGGGTAACCTGCAGTACTGGGTCTGGTAGTTGGTAATATTCTTTGTGCACTGCTAGATTGTGCCCCATGAAACCTGCAAGAAGGTCAACCTGATCTGGTCTCAGAGCCAAAAGCTGTGCTGCAGTAGCGACTTGTTTCCTCAACTTCGTTGAGCGGAGGGAATCTGGGTTCTTCAGACCAGCTTCGGTAGAGAATTTCCTCATACAGTCTGATCCTCTGATGTGTCCATCACTCTGGTAATTTGACCTAGCAAACACATACTCATTGGTTTCTGTTACAAGTTTTTCTCGGGTTACAATGTGGATTTCCAATTTCTCCTTCAATGTTGGTGTGAGCAAGATAGGCACATGCCTTCCTTTTTTCCCTGTCACTTCCACAACATCCATCATTCTACATAGGCTTTGTTCCATCTTTGTGAGCTGTTCGTACTCCTCATACTGCCTCTGCTCTGTGGCCTTACAGCTTCGCCTGTACTCTGCAATTTTCATCTTTGAAACTTCTCCGGCCCTTCTGCGGTTGAACATGATAAGCTCACAAAGAAGAACCTCGTTTAAAATGTCCCAGGCTTTTTTAACAACGGACTCATCTTGGCATATCTTTAGTGTGTTCATTTGTTCGCTTCCTTTGGCTTCTAGGTAGTTCCTCATTTTCACGACATCCTCATTTGTGGGCAGAACCTCTGGGTTGTTCTTCTTTGCTTCGTAAAGTGTGCGTAGGGCATGTTTTGATACAAAAACATCCCAGTTGGACTCGCACAGGAACAGGAAGTCAACTGCTTCGCTGACACCAGATTTGTCTCCTCCCTCAAGGGCGACGCTTTTCACGATGACTGCCAATTTCTTCAAAGAATGCCCAAGTTTGAGGGCCAAAGATGGAGTCTTGTAGAAATGTGTCTTTTCATCAAATTCAGCAACACCGTGCACTGCTTTGCAAACTTCCTTGAACTTTGTGGGACGGAGGAAATCTTGAAGAGACGCATTCGGTTTGCCAACCTGCTTTCTTAGCTGCAGTAAGAGCCTCCCCATTTCTCGTAACTTTGCACGGATGTAATTGTGCTGGTCCTTGTCATGGCCGATTTTCATGTACTCTCGCATTGCAAATTCCTGGAGCAGTCGGTCACTTCTGCAAACTTGAGACACTTGGTCCCTCTTCATGTCAATGAATAATTCATTCACAGCCTGACTGATTCCGTTTAGGGGTGGCTTCAAGAGATCACTATGTCGCAAAATTCTGTTCTTCTTCCCTTCTATCTTGACCGGCTTTTCTGGACAATCATGCCTCCACAGCTCTCGGCGAACATAGTATGCAAAACAATATGGGCAGGGGCCATAGTCGTTAGGATCTGCATGGTTTGATGGACGATATGCAACCATGAGACTGCCACTTCCTTTTCTGAACACTTCACAATTGTGACGATGATTTCCCATATTACGGAGCCTCTTGAGAAGTTGCTGTCTAGCTGTTCCTGTGAGTGACATAAATTTAGCGACTTCAGTCTCTTCTGCATGCTTATTCTCCAAGTGCCTTGGAAGTTTGGAGAAGTAGCCAGAACAGTAGTAACAACACTGTTTTTTGTCCCATTTTCTTGTTTGACCTTCATTCGAAGTTGGCAGTACTGTTATATCATGTGAAACCCTATCAGATAAAGTACTGGTAGATGTTACATCATCACTTGATGTTGGTATGTTCTCTCTTGTGCCATAATTTGATGTTTTTGTTACACTTGACATTACTGGTTTCTTCTTTTCTGAGCAGGTGGAACCAACTGAATTTCTTGGCAAATCTTGGGATAGTTGCAAATGCTCATAGTCACTCCCGGGCTCACTGTCTGACTGAGATGCATACTCACTGTCACTGTCCATCTCACTGTCTATCTCACTGTCTATCTCGCTGTCGGACTGAGGTGCATACTCACTGCCACTGTCTGTCTCATTGTTTGACATAGGTGCATACTCACTGTCGCTGTTACTACCAATGCTATGGAGAGACAATGCATGGAAGTTCTCTGGAATCGGAATGGGACTGCTAAGGCTGACATAGGTGTTAGGTACCCCAACTGAGGAAGAATCGACACCATCACATCCGTCATATATGTCATCAGCAACATCCTTGACCGCCATGCCGTCCGTAGATGACTGAACAATATCGCCCATAACAATCATACCCTCTGCAAATGTCTCAACGGCATCTTCAATGCTGGTTATGAACTCTGTAGACAGCTCAACAGCATCCCCCTTAGCCACCATGTCCTCTGTAGACCGCTCGACAGCATCACCCTTGACCGTCATGACCTCTGTAATCTGCTCAACAGCATCGCCTGTGACCAACATGACCTCTGTAGACTGCTTAACAGCATCGCCCTTGACCGTCATGACCTCTGTAGACTGCTTAACAGCATCGCCCTTGACCGTCATGACCTCTGTAGACTGCTTAACAGCATCGCCCTTGAACGTCATGACCTCTGTAGACTGCTTAACAGCATCGCCCTTGACCGTAATGACCTCTGTAGACTGCTTAACAGCATCGTCCTTGGCCTTCATGGCCTGTGTAGACTGCTTAACAGCATCGCCCTTGACCGTCATGACCTCTGTAGACTGCTCAATACCATCGCCCTTGACCAACATGACCTCTGTAGACAGCTTAACAGCATCGCCCTTGACCGTCATGACCTCTGTAGACAGCCCAACAGCATTTTCCTTGGCCATCTTGCCTTCTTTAGGAGACTCAGTAGGATCAGCTCTAACCTAAATATAACAAAAAGTAGGAACACAAAACAAATCTAATTTTAGTACACGTTTCATCTCAACAGGTAGATGTTATCACATATGGCAGGTTAACATATTATCTGCATAATTAATACATGATATATCTTTAGAACACACATGTCCCTCCATTATTTAGGCTTGTTAAACAGTTTACAGATAATAATTAGCCTCTAGCTGCCTCGACCCATGATAGTGTCACATTTGGCCATCTGAAATTTACTCAGGTGACCTACACAGGCATGTAACTTGTTAAATTGGAGTACCCTAAAGGTGACTTGTCCCTTTCAAAAGAAAAAGTAAATAATTGCGCAAATTAGAAGTTAAGAAATAATATTTAAAATCCCCAACAGATTAGATCTTGAGCTTAGAATTATTGTGGTATTGTGAAAATTGTAGCAAGGAAGTTCAGACCTTTATATCGTATAGATACATTTGCTCGTTTATTCATTGGACTAGCTCCTTTATAACTCGACAACCTTAAGTGAATCCTCACCCCAGGAAATGACTTTACTTATTCTGAGAGATTATTACATTAAGAACAATGTACAGTTTCTCAGCATGACATGGGCGTCGCTTTTTTCTTGATAACGTGACATACCATGTGAAGTCGTTTAAGTAAATGTATTTAAATTTATGAATGCTTTTTTCAGGGTGTGTGTGGTGATGAAGTATTTCATTCACATGCTATTATCCTTTGTACTTCAATTGCCAGAACCCAAGTTGCATGAATAAGTTTGTGCTCCTCCGGGGTGTAGGTTTCTTATAAATGAAATAGATTTGTCAACTGCTATATTTTAGTATTTTTAAATAAATTAGTTACATTTGTTGCCCTGTTACATTTTCTCTTCTCAGCTATGATTTTCTTCATTGAAAAGAAAAGGTTTTGTTAATGATTTAGAAAGTCTTTCCAACTAAAGTTTGGTGCATGATACATACATGTACAACTTCACCTGGTACGTCACACGTTCAAGAAAATGGCTGCGCCTATGTCATTCTAAAAGGCAGCACGTCTTTCCAAGTATATCTTAATATATATTTATCTTTTGTACAATTTCTTAAGGAATATTGTACATAAAAGGGCAGGAATATATCTTGTTAATTATTCAGAATACCTACACTTATTCTTTAAGTCGGGGTGAGGTTTAATTCTTTTAACTGCTGGCAGTTCAACATTATTCCTCCATCTTACATGCAAATTTGAGTTTCCCATATTTTTCTTTTGCACATTCTTTTGCTTTATCTATAAAGGAAAATTCACTGGCCAAGGATATTTGAACTTTGACTTAAGTCCAATAAGTCTAGTCAGGTGACATTCGCATACATTAGTTATTCATGCAGATATATACCAGAACAAGTTTCATTCTATAATACCTCAAGGTATTATCTCTGACCTTCGACCTCAAAATTTAATTGTATAATCTTCATAAACAGTATATACATACATTTTGTGCTAAGTTTTATGACAGAGGGATGGGTCTTTATTGGTTCTGAATCCCTCCTCAAGCAAAAACAGTTTCCAGGGGAGTGCACCAAGACATATCTGGGCAACATTATTTAATGTACCTAATGATTAAACACGACTTCAAAAGCCTTGTTTTTATGTTTATGGAAAAACTTGAATGAATGATTGAACTGCCATACATATATGGATACTACCCGCCCATGTCAAGGAGAAACATATCCGATTACTTACCTGATGCTCAAGGAGCCATCTAACATCATTATCCTCATACCGGATTTTGCATTTTCCTGAAATGACAAAAGTGTTCATTGTTAAGACTAAATTGATATCCTTTACAAATATAGCAATCTTCTTATGAAGAAATCTGTTGGTTTCTTTCTCATCACATCAATCCTGAAAAGCCATTTAATTATTCTGATTGTATATAGAAATATTAATAATAGTCCCGCAATGGTGGAATATGCGTCTCTATCTGCCTTTAATTAAATCAATGGAAATAAATATTTGAAAAAAGGTAGCAGTACTCATTACACATCCTCCTCAATTTAAATGTTGTGCAATGTTTTACATCTATCAGCTTAAAATATAAATAATACAGAAATAACGGGGGGGAGGGAACTCTTTTGATAAAACAGTACATCTTTTAATATAGATTAAAAATCACTCTTGAACTCATAACTACACACTTTTGCTCTAACTGAATTCTAATCAAGGAGTATTCTCTTTGAAAGTGCTGATAAAATACCGTTAACTGTTGATAGTTGACATTAATTGCTAGCTTCTAAGATAAACAACTTAAGTTCTCAACTTACCATCCCTGATGTCAACAACCACGCCACCGTAATATATTCCATTAGGTGGCCAGAGTGCCAATACTCTTTGCTCCACAGAAAACTACAATTATAAATAAAAAGAAATAAATATTTTTATCTTGAACACTAACATTTAACAAGAAAAAGAAATTGAGTTTATCGTTATGGTCATGTAACAAATCTTATATTCGTAGGTTCTTTGAGACAAAAACAAAGACCCTTTGGGATACCTTTATCTGATAATCAAAGGAAAAAAAAAACTAAGCTTGGGTGCATGTGAACTGCAAAGTAGACACTTTCGAAGGAAATTGATGTCACTGTCTTATATAGAGATATTCATTACAAATGACGAGAATTACTGGTAGTGGTAGGTCTATATCGAGAAATGTTAAGCAACAAATAGACTCTAGATCTAGACTAGTAGAAGTTCTAGGCCTATGGGCTCTTGATGAAAAATGGTGCAGTTAATCAAAATGAAACAAAACAAAACATGTTCTTAATTAATGAGGCTATCTGCTATTCTCTTCAAACTATTTAAATACCAGAGAAAAAATAGTTTATGGTCTTATAACTTCCCTTCATATACTTTTTAGAATTAATTTAGACTCCATGACATCAATTAGAGTGTTTGGGACCACTTAAAACTAAAAGGGAGCTAGGCCTATAATAAATAAGTTCAACTAGCAACTTGGCCGGAGATGTACTCGATCAGCAATACAAAGTTTAGGGAAACAAGCTTGACCACGTAAGATGATCTATGTAAATGACGTTAAAACATGGTACTTACAATGCTCTGATTGCCTTCCAATCTCCTCTTCAACCTCCTCGTCGCCATGGCAAGCCCAGGGATGCTAGTCACAAATTTCAAGCAGACGACGGCCGGGCCGGCCGCGCCCGCGCTGCACTCGGCGCCAGGACGGGCGATGGGCGCACTGGCTAGCACTGCGCGCTGCAAGAGATAAAGCGCGCATTGATCCACACTCATGGCGTGGTACATGATGCATGCTGGGACTTGTGTTTAATGTGATGTGCAGGCCAGTGCACAACTTGGGACTCGGGCCCGAAGTCCACACACACATTTTTTCGGCGAAACTTGAAGTCCTTGTAGATTGTGTATAAGTATCACACTCCGTAGGACCGAAACCACTTAATTGATGACTTTTCTCTTTTCAGTGTATTAGGATTATACAAGTCATAAAAAATGATCCTTGGGTAGTCTCTTTGAATTTGGGGACCGAGGACGTCCTCGGAGAAACGAGGACGTCCGCACTTCGCTGTCTGTCCTCGCCATGAAGGTCCTATACTTAAGTGTGGTCGCGTTTTCCACCATGGGTGCACGCACCCAAATCTCTACCACATAAGGATTCTAAAAACTGTTTGGCAAAATAGAATATTGAGGATTTCAAATGAAAAGCTGATGACCTCAGTTAATAACAACTGCAGAAATGCATTACTGCTGCAATAAAGTGCAGTACACAGCCAATAATAACCAACTATACCAATCTATATTTGTATTAATCTTTCTCTCATAAAGTGATGTGGGAGCGCACAGACACAGCTCTATCTCAGGTCTATGGCACGGAGGTGAAGAATTTAAAACGGAACTCTACCAAAATCACAGATTAGTTGACCTCAAATTGGCAATAGCTAATGATCTGGATTCACCCAAGTACGGCTCATTAGACAAAGGATATGAAAACTGATGGATCGGAACCAATTGAATGGATTCTAGCCTAGTTTTGATGAGAGTCAGAATTAATCATTACCCATGAGATTATAAGCGCAATTTTCAGGTGGATTTTTTTATTGTGACTGCTATATGAATCAGGTGTACACAATGTCTGCATATATATTATATTAATAATGACTATAATGACTCAAATAACAATCAAGAACTATGAAAGTGTTACTGTAAAGGCTGTTATTTTCACACAATTAATTTTTCGCGCTGAGCGAACCCAAAATATATTTGCTGGTTCTTAAATTCGCGTTGCACCAAATTTAGCCTGTTCAGAACACGCATAAGAAGTCATGTTTAAATTTGTGCGGGTTCTAAAATTCACGGACACAGACTTTAGTGCGAAATCCACACAAAATTAATGTACTGAAAAATATTTCTGCGTTTACAGTATACGATAATGACATACAGAAGTTCTAGGTATAGCAAAGTTCTGGTAAAGATGAGAAAATAAAAACTATTTTTTATATTCTTATGTGGAAGAATAACGTAGAATCAATATCTCTTGGAAAGGAATACTCATGAAATATTTCATTTTGCAAATATAACTTGGAATAGCTTTCGAATTTTGGGCTAGATATGTGACAACACATGTTTGCGCAGTTCCTGCTAGCGTCTGGGTGTATTTATTTGAATTGGCTGGCAAATTTTTACCAAAAAAGTTTATTACAATCATTTCAAAACCTCATCATACACAATTGTTACAGTTGTCCAACTACACAATTAGCTATTTAAAATAATTTCTAGAGAAAATTGCAAGACCAGGGACCCATTTCACAAAGGCTTTTTTCAATGACAAATGACAAATATCATTGACAAATCCGTTGATAACCAATCAGAAGCAAGGATTTCAGTAGCTTATAACAACAACTGCCATTTGTCACTGATGACAAGTTTTGTGAAACACCCCCCAGTACTCAATATAACTGAATAGTTTGAATGATGGTTCTAACCCAGCTCTTTTGAGTTCAGTAGTTTCATAAAGCTCAAGATGCAAGACATTCTAGACCAAGTTGTGATATAAGGAAGAGGGAAAAGAGGTCTAAGGGCACAAGCTATTTTAAGCTACTCCATTATTCTTTCGCACATGGACATATAAGTTCATGCAACATTTGAACTACTTATGAATTGCCTTTTTTGCATCATCAATCTTCAAAATCATGATCTTCAGACTCCTCTGGGAAATATATAATGACAAATTATATCTTTAATGATCCTCTTGACAAATGTGAAATCATGTCTAGGAAAAGCTAATAGATGAAATTGCCATTTTGGGGATAAAAACTCAAGGAAATGGAACTACTTGTGTTTCAGAGCATTTATCACCTCAATCCAAGTGACCAAGAAGATTAGGATGGGCGGAAGACACCAGGTAAAGTTGCATCGAAAGTAGTTCCGGTCGGTCTCGTTGGTTAGGATCTCGTCGGCAACCATCTTAAGAAAGCGCTGTTGATAAGTGAGGTTGCGATACTCGTCTTTCTTGAAACTGACGCTGCTACCGTCGATGCAATCTGTCTCGCATTCCTCGTAACGTGATCGGACGGCAATGGAGAAACTTAGGGATCTCTTATCACTCATCTGAAAGATAATGTTAGTTGATGAAAAAAGAAGAATAGGGAATGATAATTTCAACATCAACTAAAAAAACTTTTAATGCAGAAATGGTTGTAAATAATGACTCACAAAGATTAAGTATGACCTAAAACTGTGTAAACAAATGGATTTCACATCTTTGTCTAATATCACATTATACTTCTCTTAATTAAAATAAGTTGCATTATTAGACAAATTACTAGTCACTGATCTTTCTATCATGGGTGATTGTCTTGGATTAAGCGGAATGGAGAAGGGGTGCCAACAAGAATATAAGGAATTTTTAAGGGCATGTATATCCATTGCTACCCCCATACAGAAAGTGGGTGATGGGGTAGTTTCACATTTTTGCCTGTGCTAAAATCTCAGTGACCTGAACTCACAATATTGACAAACTCTTGATAGCTGATGACACCTCCAGTGTTCTCCTCTATAGTGGTCTCCAGGACCTCCCTCTTATGTGGATCTAGGTCCTCCCGCAGCCCGTACTTGTAGAGGATGACTTGAAAGGCCTCCATGCTGATCACACCATTACCATCCACATCAAACTAAAGAGATACAGGAGAGAGATAAAATATCAACAAAGAGTTAAAGGTTAAAGGTACACATCTTCTTATTTCTTCTACCTCTCCTCCTCCTCTTATTCCTCCTCCTCTTCCTCACCCTCCTTCTTTTATTTCTTCCCTTACTCCTTCTTCTCCTCCTTCTTCTCCTCTTTCTTCCGTTACTTCTTCTTTTTCTTCTTCTTTTTCTTCTTCTTGTACTTCTCTTTTTCTTCTTTTTTGCTTTCTACTTCTTCTCTTGTTGTCCTTCAAACTGTTGGAAACAAACTGAAGAACCATTTTTAGCATATTTGTGATTTCAGAATACTCCTCGCACTTATTATGTTTTCTTTTATACGAGAGAAACTTGTTGAAAATATGAGGGACATGGTATTTTCTCCACATCATTAACTAGATAACATAATTTGAAAGATGAATATATTTTTCTTTGAAAGATGAATATATTTTCTTTGAAAGTTTTCTTTAAAAAAAAAGAGAAAGCACTAATAATCAGAAACTTGTACAACTTAAAGCCTATCTGCACTAGTTTGGCCAGGAGGGATTAGACCTCCCTGCATGGTCACTGGCAGGTGATTATCTCATCAAATCAGCTCTCAATTAAAATAAGAAAAAGGGGACCATGGGAGACTATTGGTCACCGATTAGTCATAATTGTTTGCTATATAGAGGGCATAAGTAACTATAAGTAGTGCACTGGGGCTTTAATAGTGTGAAGAAAGTAGGAAACACACAACATAACATAGTTTGTATGCATGAGAAATCTATTTTAATTCATGCATTAAACTTAGTGGTATACGACATAGTTACATAAACCCTCCTTGCCCTTCCTCTATGTGCTTCAAGTGATAAGCAGCAGAATAATGTGTTTATAATGCTGTATGTGCATGCTCATCAGCCTTTCTCGTCAGGCGTCAAATCCCATTCTGAATAATGGATGTACTATTGGCAAACCCACTAAGAATATCAAATATGTTTATCTTCCTTCATGTGGTTCTATAATAGAAGGCTTTAGGATGCTTGTTCTACACCAAGATCGCAAATGACATCACGACACCGGGTGTGACGTCGTTCCGTGTCTCAGTAGACAGAAAGCTACGAGCGGAGGTCTAAATTTAGACTTTCTTTCCAACCTCTGACGTTCAGAAGCTATATGTAGCGCAGAATAAAGGCCACTCCCTCCCTGAACAACCGACTCGGTACCACAAAGTGAATTGGGACTCTGCAACTCTCTGTGACATCACAAACAACTGTTTAACAAGCAGGAGCGAGGAGATGACCGGTTTTGAGACCATGTACCTCCAAACTCATTACAGTTCTTCTCCTTTGCCCTTTTCGACTCATCCAAAATTTAGCGATGTTTTCATAGCGTTCCAACGCAGTTATCGTATGATGCGACACCTAGATCTATCTTTACATGATATCATGACATCATTGGACAAGAAATCGTTACTTATTCACCCCTGTCGGTGGGTAGCTGACCTTTATTCCAAACAGAAATGAATGACGCTCATTACCTGTAAGGTTGTTATCCATTCATGTCATTTGGGAATAAACGGTACAATGAATCAGTTAGATAACTTAGATTCCACTCAAAATCATGACAGTGATATCCTTTTGATGGTGGTTAATGTATTCCACATTTTTTAGTTTCCTGGAAAGTTGAATATTCTCTAAGATGTCATGTTCGAAGCTGCAGTACAACTTTTTTTTTAAAGAAACAAAAACTGTTTTCATCAATCAAAGTAGATCCTACAATGTAATTCTGGCACCTAAAGAGTTATCTAACCCTTGTAATAAGCCCCCTTGCATTAAGCAGAAAATGAAGATAAACAGAATGGCGAAAGTTTGAAATTAATTGGAACAATAATAAGAAAGTTAAAAATGTTTGAAAAGTGAGATCACTAAGTCTAAGCGAATCTCAAATTGGCAGTTTGGTCAGTGGATTGTGACGTAGTCATCGATATCTCTACTGTTTGTTTAATAATATAATTAGATTTTTCTTTTCCTTTTAAGTGCCTTCTCAAAATATTTTTTTTTCTGTTGCAGTGCTACTTTTGAGTTGATTCCAGACATTATTATAAACTGAGCATATTATCCGTTCAGAATTCTGCCAAGGTGTTAGTATCCATTACCCTGTTTATATCTGCCAAAAACGAGAGGTAACCTCTGGAGGTGTGCTGTGTCACCCCTTATTCACTATTTAAATATATATATATATTAATGTATATTATGGATACTACATTACTTGTATATATTTTGTTTCATTTGTTTGTAAATTTTAATTTTTAATTCGCTATCTGAAGAAATACAATTTTAAACGGTCATAGTGAAAAAGAGAACTCTCAAGGATTTTTATTACATTTGTTTTAATTATTGTTTATATATCTTATCCTATCATATACCACGCTATCATAAAATAACTTATTATATCATAGCATATATCATATATCGTATATCATATATCATATATCGTATATCATATATCATATATCGTATATCATATATCATATATCGTATATCATATATCATATATCTTATATCATATATCATATATCATATATCATATATCATATATCATATATCATATCATATCATATCAAATATCGTCATATACAATACCATATCATATCCTATCATATACTATGCTATTATATAGTAACCTATATGTCATATCACATCCCACCTATCTTATCTTATTCTTCTCGCTCCTGCTTTTTCTAGCTCTCTCCGTCTCTCTCCACCTCCCTCACCCTGCCTGCCTGCCTGCCTGCCATCTCTATCTTCAGGAGCATACCCACAAGTGGTAAAGTAATTACTAATTGATTGGTAATTGCGCACCTCTCCTTTCCTACCTATCTATCACGTTCCGTCTCCACTTGAGTTTCATCACCTTAGCTTGACTTCCACAGGCTGATCTGCTTGATGTTTCATTACTCTTCATGCTGGGCCTTAATTTCTGCTAGGACCCCATTCACACTCAAATGAAAGGGTTTTCAACAGGGTCGACACTTGACAGGTTCCTTGTGCAAAAGGCAATACTTCGCTTACATCTTGGTGGAAATACCAATCATGGGTGAACAAGCCAACACACACCAAACCCATTGGCCTATCAAGAAATACCCCCTATACTAGTCTCTCAGAGAGACTTTTGGTGAGGGAAAAGTAAGATAATGACTTTATCATGTATAGGGGGATGTATGGAAAATGGAAATCGTTGCATGAGGCCAGTTGGTCATGAAACTGAAGGTTAATCCTGGTGAATGACAACACTGTTATTGGGTAAACACAGAATGATGTTGAAATCCCCATGAAAGCCGAAATCCCAATGAAAGCAGACTCCTACAGTCTTTAACCTGCTACTGTGGCATGAAGGGCAAAGAAGGAATATATCCTACCAAATACCATTATTAGAGAAAGATCAGTTCTGGTAAAGATGAAAAATAAATTGCGAGCTGTCTCTTTCTTTCAAATGCATGTAAGTTTGGAAAAGAATCACACTAAAAATCTCCCCTTTAAAAAGGAGCATAGCTTTTCTATTTCAAATGTCCTATTGTTCAAAATATAACATGAAATGGCTGAAATTTGGTCCAAACATTTGGCTGTAATCAAGTATATTAATATCTCTGTGTGGTGCTTGTGACCTTCCATAAGACTTAGTAGATTTAATGAAAATAAATCTATCTTTATTTATTTTCAATTTAATCAGTGCAAATCTTCACAGTATACATCACTTCTCATCTATTACATATTCTATTTTTTCCAATCATGTCAAGACAATTCCTTTCACAATTTAATTCCATGACCAGGATTCAACTTCATCTTTAAAGGCGATATTCACTTATCCAAATACTTTTCACTGATTCTGTACAAAATCTAATCCAGCTAAGAATGCTTTAGTTCACAAGCATAAATAGAGCTAAAGAGTTTTCTATATATTGCTTTTGAAAATACTTCTTTAAAAATCTACCCAAATCCTACTTTTGAAATGCTTGTTGGAAAACAATTAATTTCACAGGTATAAAATAGACCTAGGTGTCTTCTATTTTTAATTTTAAAAATACTTGTTGAAATTCAACCTAAATCCTATCCAGCCAAGAACAAGTTTATTTCCCATGTATGAATGGGGCCTAGGTGTTTTCCATCTGCCAAGCTGCTAAGCTGGACATCTCATTAATCAAACAAGGATGCCATCCACACCAGGGGATGGAAGAGCTCGATTGATACCAATTCCTCAACAAAAATGGGGTCAATGGGTGTCTGCTGTCATGTCAGCTTTTCTTGTGAATGAAAAACGCAGGACTGTGGGAGTCACGTCTGGGGGTTTTCATTAGGTCTGTTTTCATCAGCTCGAGATTGCCAAATAACCCGCTATTTTAACTATCCCGATCGCAAGTTATCCAGCTAATTTGCGTTTTCATCAGACCGCAGTTGCAATGAACGGGATATTTGGTCAAGATAATCATCCAAAGATACCTTGGGCTAGTTTGCAAAATATCCTGCTATTTATCCGGTGCGTTTTCACCAGCCCGAAGATTCGCACTATGCCCAAAATGCCGAGCAAAATATCTCGAGCTAGTTTCTCGAGCTCGAGTTTTGAGTTTTGAGGTCGAGTCTCGAGCTGATAAGATGCAATTTCTTAATTCTGGCTTGTTTCCCAAATCAGAAATAGCGGGTTATTTAGCAAACTCGAGCTAATGAAAACATACCCATTTTACTCAGGTCTCTGCCATTTTGTTATCTCTCTCTTCATCGTAAAAGAAAGGGGAGGGGCTACGACCAATTGTCAGTTTTTCTTGTGAATGGAATGCCCAGGACTGCTAAGGGAGGGGGGTCACATTTTAGAAGCCTTAATTCTTTTGTAGTTGTATGAAGGTCTCTCTCATTGTGGTTTTTCAATTCACAAATGAGTAACGCGTCCTTTTTTTTCTCTATAAGTATAAAGGCAGAGGGGAACCCTACTCTCTTCTCAGCTTTTATTGACAAAGAAAACTTCAGGATAGACAGAGGAGGTTGGCATTCATAATAGGAATTCTCCATTACTCAATGCTCAGTAGCTAAAAAGAAAATAGGTCCTGCCAACATTGCTTTCAAACTGGATAGTTAATTAAGGTGTCAAATTCTCTTTTGGAGGGAAAAGAAAATTCCAGCTAGTAGACTTTTGATAGATACCATCCTTCAAGCTCAACAACAAATATGAGGTTAATGGGCATCTGCTATTTTGTCAGCATTTCTTGTGAATACAAAAAACTCACACCATGGGAGTCATGGTTGGGGGCATTCATTATGTAGCTAAATGAAGTCTCTACCATTGTGGTATCTGATTCTTAATCAGAAAAGGGTAGTGGGGTTTATAATGTCAGCATTTCTTGTCAAGAAAATACCCAGTAATGGGAAGGGAGGGGGTTCATGTAGAAGCTTACATGTAAGCTGTATGGAGGGAAAATCATTGCTGGTAAGCTTTGCTTCAGTTACCACTCCCCCCCCCCCCCCCCCCAAACAACAAAAAATAATGGGCAAAACAATAGGTGTCTGGGTATCTTGTCAGCTTTTCTTGAGAATGAAAAACTCATGGCTGAGGGAGTCACATTAGGGGGCCTTCATTGACTTATTTCTTAGTTGGCAACATGCAGTTCTCTATAATTGATATCTCTCAATTCCCAAAGGGAACATTGCCCTTCATTTATCTATCAACAACATAGGGACTTTCACTATCATCTCAGCTTTTCTTGTGAATGAAATACATGGTACTGTGTAAGTCACGTAAAGAGCCCCTCATTCTTTCATGACTAATTTCTTAGTCTAGCACCTCTCTAACAACAGTGTCTCCTTAATGAGTTACGTGCCCTTGGTTTCAGTTTTTCTTCTGCTGATGACCTCTATCACTTCAGTTTCCAAATTGAAGTTTGTTTCATCCTTATTTCTATATCCAATAGGAAACCAGAATTCTGCCTGCTTTTAAATCCGTTTTTCAGACAATAATAATTCATTCTCATTGAGCGCTATTACAGAAAAACTAATCAGAGGGCTATTATACAACAGAAAAGAAACAGAAATGATGACTAGAAAACAGTGGGCGTCACGTTATAGTCTTCATTACTCATTCTTAATAAGCTTCAAGAAGTTTACTGCTGGGATTGTCTCCCCCAAAAAGGTAGCACTTTATCTATTTCTCCTGGGGTATGGAGAATGGGGTGACGGTATACTTCTCTCTGCCCACTTCCGTCTCCCAAATGGCCATGCAGGTTATAATTATTGGGTCAATGTTTAAAGTATTTATCGTAGATGAATTCTAAAGTGTCTGATACGGTCAAATAAGTAAAATCATTTGCTTGAATCTTGGTGTGTTCTACATGTATGAGAATAGAATGCCATCAAAAGAGATTAATGTCTGTTTTGGAGCCAGAAAGGGCATTACATTACATATCCCTGTGCCAGAGTGTATGTTTTAATGCATATGATTTAACATCCTTATGGATCCAAACAGCATGCAGTGTTAGTGTGTAATTTGATATCATTTTATTTTGAGGGGACACATTAGCCCTTTGGGGGCTGATTATTCTTGAAATAAATTCTAGAATTCTAGCTCTTCCCTTAAAAAGAAAATCATTTAAAAAAATCAATGTATGCTACCTTCACTTCAATACAAATATTATTTTAATATCCATATATGTCACATCTACTTTGGATGTCATTTACACAAGAGGAAAATCTATACAGAGGACTACCGGTATATAGCTCTATAGGATTATTATGTATTTACCCATCACTCAGCTTACATTTATTTGGGCTGGAGTTCATATGATAGGGTAGCTCTGAGGAGGTGCGAGAAGAAGAGTTATGCCGGTCACGCTTCACAGTGATGACACCCACACAAACAATATCTCCGCTCACATATGGTTACAACGTGCCATAGAAAACCTTCAAAAATCCAGTGATTGCATATTATACTTAATCAAGGCATTTTATCTACATTGCCTCTCTCTCCAGTCTCCACCCAGGTGTTAAAGGAGTACCCAATAGGATGCAAATGTCATTGTTATGCTATTCACACTTCATTGATGACATCCACATAGTCCAGGGGTCCTCTCACTATATAAATCTTCTGATTCTAATAAGTTTTCTTAAAAGGGCATTTTTATCTATATTGCTTCTCTCCACCCATGTATTATTGGATTACCAGGTAGGATGAGAATGTTATTGGTCTGCTATAGTTGCGCTTCATTGATGACACCCACAAATTTGCCTATAGGTCCTCACACTTATGGCGAGAAGTACACTGTAGTATACGGTGCGAATGTCGACATCCACATCAGACACGAAGCCAAAGAAATCTGACAAATAAATGACTTTATATAATATTTTATGTCTTGAGGGAATTTTATCTATTTAGCTGCTTTCTATTCAGGTGAAGCAAATATGTGATGATCATTATCATGATGGTCGAGCTACACAGTGATTACACACACATTGACCATGACACATATGATGATAAATATAGTGATAAATTTGAAAAACAGGACCTTTAGGAGAGGCTTGTAGGAAATGTACCTACCGTGGCAGGACAATTGGTCCCCCCCCCCCCCTGGTCATAAAATGGTCTAGTAACACATCTCTCTTTTTCATATGAGTACTAGTAATTGATTCTTTTGCTGAAGCTGTGGCTATATAGCAAATTGTCAAAAAACGAAGTCATACTACTTTAATGTTATTGAATCATTTACCTCAAGACTGCTAAATAGGAAGGGGGAAATAACTGATTAGACTTGAGGGTAAATTGGAAATTTGTAATCACTGCATGTTCCAGCTCCCCACAGCATGACGCCCGGACCTGAGCAGACCCATTTCGTGGAACAGCTTCAATATTCTGTCAGTGAACTTACAATGTTTAACCATACACCCATCTGGAGGGTATCAACATCCCACAGAGAACCTACAACACTTTTGACATGAGTACTATACCCATGTCTATACACATGTCGGTTGGTCCACAAGAAGGCTGTTACTGCAATTGACAATACACAGCTTTTAAGGCCTAAGTTCTTGCGAGTAGCAGATGATTGTATATTTCTCTTTTCAGGGCTTAAAAAGGTCCAATTAGCAAAAATGATTTCGCTCTGCAAGTTTGTAGTTCTATGACTGTAAACTTAAGTGGTAGATGAAATGTGTATGAGCAAGGCTACAGTATCGGGAAAGGGTGTGGGAGGGGATTGTATTATGGTATCTTCATATTCCTTTTCCCTACTGAGCTTTCTCAGTAGGGCCATGTAACTGCATTATAAAAATGGAAATGACACTCTCAACAGCTATAGATTATTCAAGGGTACCGCTCGCTGAAAATAAAATCTCTCTCCCCCTTTCTTTCTCTCGAGTCTCTCCCTCTCTCCCTCCCTCCCTCCCTCCCTCCCTCCCTCCCTCTATCTATCTATCTATCTATCTATCTATCTATCTCTCTCTCTCTCTCTCTCTCTCTCTCTCTCTCTCTCTCTCTTCCCTCCCTCCCTCCCTCCCTCCCTCCCTCCCTCCCTCCCTCCCTCCCTCTCTTCCTCTCTCCCTCTCTCCCTCCATCCCTCACTACCTCCCTCCCTCTTCTCTCCTCTCCTCCTTGCTTTCTCTTATCACCCCTATGTTATCATGTCAAGTTGGATTGCTGATCATATTTTGCTAATTATAGTATACTGTGATATAGATGGATGGATAGATAGATAGATAAACAGATGGATGGATAGATAGATTTATAATCCACATACTAAGAATCTTGCTCTACGATTGGTCAAAAGTAAATCACGTGATGAAAGATAGTTCGCCCATTATTGATGGGAGAAGCAAAATGTTTGTTACACTGTGTAGATAGTACTACTATCTACACAGTGCAACGTCCTTTCACTGAAGATAGTGGTACTATCTACACAGGGCAACGCACTTTCACTGAAGATTATCCAAAAGCGCACTAAAACAGGCATAATTAAGCGTGCATTACCAATGAGCGCAATTCAAGAAAACTCATGCGCGCACCGTACCCTCAAGTGGTTGGGTTAAACTTAAACTTTTTTGGTGTGAATTCGGGCCTAGGTGTCTTTTATGTAGATGAATACACGTCCTTTTCTTTTTGTATTTAAATTGTTTTAGATGTGGAATATAAAGCAAATAATCACCTTTTGGTTTCAGGCGATGTCAAACTATCACTTCCTCGTCGATCTGAATGTATATGCTATCTTTCCTCAGCTTCGCTTCGGAAAGATAGCTACACCCAGATCGCCTCGGAAGTGATAGTTTGTCCCATCACCTTCACCAACGGTAATTATTTGCTTAATATAAACAGATAGATAGATAGATAGTAGATGAGAGATATAGATGGACAGATAGATAGATAGACAGATAGATAATTAATTTTGTTCAATTAAAAGTGTCATTGAATATTTGATAGCTGTTCAGAGTGTTAACATTAGAATATATAACTTAAAATTTAAGAAAATGACCAGAGACAATGATCTTCTAAGGGAGAGTAATCAAAAAGACCTGTTCAAACATATACTATTTTTTTCTGCACATCCATAACGCTTGCCATATTTAACCACGAAGAGTCATGCAATCAATACTTTTTCTAATGAAATACAATAAATCAAAACAGGTGGGCAGCTCTGCAACAAACCCTCCTGAAAAAAACATTCCTGATGTATAATAGATAATTTGCTCGAAGCCATAAGGGCATTAACTCATATACATACATGTACTGTAACACTTAATTAATATCCTTCTGGCTCTCATATGACACTATATGAGTTCAGGAGGTGTTTCACAAAGATCCTAAGATGAACCTAACTCTAAGTTCGACTTAAACATTATGAAGAGCAATTTGTAGCCTTAAAATAAAATATATTCAAAAGCAAAAATTGAAGTATATGGGACTTTTCATAAAATTCCACATCAAGAACATGAAATCTCCTTGATAATAGAAAATATGAATGATTTGAATCAACATGTTATGCCTTTTAAAATAACTTTTACAAAATATTTTCAAAGATGCTAAAGGCTTTCCATAATTGTTAAATCCCACTTAGAGATGAGTTCAACTTAAAATCTTGTGAAATACCCCCCCTCCCCCTGTTCACATTAAGCTTAATCTCACCTTATCAAAGAGTGGCTTCCACTTCTGCACAAGTGTTTCATCGATGTGGTCAATGTGGTTGGATGTGGCGTCCAGGAGCCGTGTCCGGGTGTCGTGCATGGCGAAGGAATTGTGGGCGGGCATGATGGTCAAGCGTGTCATCAATGTCCAGTGATCAAAAGTCCAGTTTACAGAATGCAGATCGGTATGGAGAGAAGGGAGAGAGGTACAAAGAAGTCCTTTGGTGAATTTTTTGTTTGTTGAGCAGTGACAAAAGACGTGGTTTATATTAAAATGTAAAAGTTATGAAGAAACACTTCAAGCCTTGAGCAGCATAAGTTACTTCAATGTGTTGTTCCAATCAACTTGCTCAGGTCAGCTCTTCCAATCCATATTTTGTTTCTGAATCATTCCATTTGCAGATGTCATGTTCAATTGTTTAGCTATATAAACTGAAGATGCAAGAAAAAATATATATCAGTGGTCCTGAAACAGCCTCTACATGAGAATTAAAGATGGAAGTAGAAGTCTCTCGATATTGTTAGAAAAATCTTTTGATACTGTTAAAATATGGAGTAGTGCAGTGTAACACGTACAATGTCAGAGTTATGCCCGATTGAATACATTTTGATATGGTAGTCCAATGATGGTATTCTCAACATTTGAAGAATAATGGCGTTTATATTTTGTTATTGCACAGAACAAAGATGCACAGTATAAGAAGTAGCTAGCTTAGAGTAGGAACAAATAACAGTTGGTTCAGACACTAGCATTGATCAGCAACGACATGACTGATATCATGTGAGATATATATACATCCCCAAAATGTCGCATGACAACATAAACCGTTTCTACTCTCACGAGGCGAAAGATCAAAATCACATTAATTGGTATTCATCCATGATGTACGTTGCAAGGAACCACTGGGAAATCGCATCATGAATGCACAAACTCAACTTGGCGCTTAAAGAAGTACCCTATCCAAGATAAACAGAGCTCTAGAAACATCAGGTGTGTTGCCACCTGCTGTGTAAACATAGTCAACAAATCCAGTATGGTCTTTACAAATCTTCTTCCCGTCGTCCAAGCTAATCCTGATAAGTCAATTTGGAGGTGGATAAATGACCGCAGAGGGGAAGAGCTTTGGAAGAAGACGGCCGTCGACTGAAAGAATTACGACCCAATCATCGGCGGCCTGAGGAGGCCACTTAAAATGCAAAACTCGGCTGCTCGATCCAGCCAGCCCTGCCAGGCGTGAAGATGCGGAGAGCCACCACAAGTAGAGATGGGATGCAATATGAAACCAGAGCGGGCGAGTGTCAAGTTTTGGGGGAGGAATACCAAACGGCAATTTTCCAAGTGATACGACTGTGTAGGGATGCGCTGTCTTATGTAGATGTCGACTTAGTAGCGGATGTTGGGTACATCCGCACAGCAATCTTATGTGCTGAGCAGGGATGTGCTACGCAGGGTCATTAGATAGAGGGTTGATGGCGGGAGGAATAATGATATTATAATAGCTTATTATCTTGGGATGATACATATTTGCATAGAGGAAGGAATGAAAGGGCTGGCTTTGGTTTCTTGTCACGCAGCTATTGAATGGCAAACAGAGCAACTTGCGACAATTGATGATTCTTTCAATACTGAAACTCTCGAAGCTTGATTACGAATTACAAGAATCAATACTGATTTATTCCCATCTGTGTTGTAATCGGAGGGTGGGCTATTGCTTAAGCATGCAATCACACAATATAGATGTTTATTTGTGGATAAAAGATTCATTATTAAAGCAATCTAACAGCTGTGCCATAATCTGCATTTGACGTCACACTGTAATGTATCCTGCATTTGTTAACTACTTCTCCATATCATTGCCCCCCCCCCCCACCTCCTCATTCATTAATGATGCTCACATTGCAAAATGGGGGGAAATGTTGGCAAATAACTGACCTATATCTTGAGTGTTAAAGTAGATATTCATTGATTTTAAAAACTTATTTTATTTTCATTATAGCTTTCATTATAGTTGAAACTTTGATTCGACAAGGTTATCGAAATTCAATGCTTGGGAACATTCTAATGATTATTATAAATTACAAAACGCTTAAATACAGCCCCGGCATACCACCTGAAGAGCTCTCCGAACGCTGAGATGTGTGAGATCACAGTATGGACATGATTTGCACAAGCAGACGATGTCCCATGACATCTCACACATTTTCAGTGCCTGTGTTTTCATCTTCTCTTGAATTCTTTCTCTTACTTCACTACCGTCAGGCTAAATGTATAATCTATTGCCTCACTCTAAACCCTGCGCATGGTTTTATTTTGATGACAAATGCAGCGATACAAAAATAAAGGAATCTGTCGCTTGTAAACAAAATAAGACGCCATTGTATTTTCAGCTGCACACACCGCTGTATGTTCGGCGTTTCGAGAGGGAACAAATGCTGTCCTTAATATCATTCCGGGGGCTTTTCAATTTAAAAGTCTGGTTTCTTTGATTGTTATTAACCCCTATCCTGTGTATTTACACGCCAAAGATTTTAGTTATCAGAATCGGGTCATATCCCGTTTTAAATGGTTTGACATTTCATTACATTTATATACACTAAACTCATTATAATTTGACAAATAATAGCTTTGCAATTATGTTCATTCTTTATGGGATGTGGTCTGCTTGGGCAGTAATTGTCCATATAGTGACGTCATTAAAACATCGTTATTTTTCCGACGAATCTCTCGTATATCCCAGCTGCTATGGAGGTGGTTGTATTTTTATTTTTATAAATCACACGATAAGTAGTTGACCTAAAACTTGTACGATGGCCATCTGTTAGCTTACCAGTTTCTAGTGATACATTAGTTGACATATTTGTGATTTTCTTTGAATTTCACCTTTAAGAGTTTAATCTAAACTCGAACTATGATGTTATAATCTTCTCTACTCTCCTTCCAGAAGGATATTGGGAGGGGGTAACAAGGGGGCACATACTACATTAAAAGTAAGTATCTCTTTAATACTAAGCATTCTCTTAATGTTAGTCTTTTCAAACTCAGGAATATGCCTCCTTTGTCAAATCTTATAAACTTTTTTCTACAAAGGTGGCATTTTTACATTTCACTACGAAATGTGTGCCCCCCCCCCCCCCCCCCCCAACCCGAAAAAAAAAAAATCAGATGAATAATTCTGCATCTGCCAATATCCACCAATATGAAATCCTGTATAGATACATGTACATACAAACACTGTTTTAGTGTCATGTACACACATATTACAAGTGTATGTTCTATTACTTCAAAAGCTATTCTGTTATATATCCTACACATTCACATCATCAGTAGATAGCTGCTCCCTGTTTCATCAAACTTTTAATAAAAAGCAATCTATAAACTATCGATACAACCAAAAAAAAGACATCAAATGGTATTTGCTATGGGCAATATTGAGGCACTTATCAATTTGTATCCATAGTGTGTGTTATGAACTAGGGCCCTGTCTTTCCATCACATACAAAGATGCTTTTGTTCACTTCACCTATGATGTTTGTCCCACCACAATATTGATCTAAATAAAATATATCACTTCATCAGACTTTAAGGTACTTTACCTTGAAATTCAAGTTTTGTTCGATCATCAATATTGATAAAAGTATTCAAAGCGATGCATGGCAATGTTCTAAAATTTACACAGTTTAATTTATTCATCAAGTTAATATTAATGATATAATGCCTTATTAGTCTAAAAGAAATCAGAAATTGAAAGGGTTATCAAAAATATGGTTAAAACAATCTAGAAGAGGAATCGATTGGCAAAACTTACAATAAGATAATATCCATTGAATACATGTGACACCAGTGCATTCATTCCTAAACCTAATGATGTTGCATTATATAAATCTATTAAAAAGGAACCTTTTTTTATGGTTGGTGATTTTACAAAAAAAATAATGACCTCTAATTTCAATGTATTAACTAAACTTATTCACTCCCCATCAAATTTCAGTTCTTATTGGTACACCGTTGAATACTGCATAATATACTTAATCTGCTCTACCTCTGTAACCTATAGCCTTAGGGTCATGAAATATACTTGCTTGGCAAGCCATTAACTTCATCATTATTATTCAAGGATGAGAAATATTTTGCCTTGATTGCTTCTTCATTATCTAAATCAACAACACCTTGAGGCATAACACACTCTCTCATCCATTAATTCACTGAATTACAATCTCACTTTGATCAATTCTTATGCTATAAGGGCCCCCGAGTCCCCACTTAATGTGTTCCAGTAGGATGATATGCCATGATGAATTCGGTAACAACAAAAAAGTTTTTAAAAAAAATTCATTCATCAAGTATCTTTTCTCAAGACAATGCATTCACATGAATATTTTCATAATGTAACAATATACTAAGGTGGTAGCATCCTTGTATATAAGTGAGGACAGCTCTCGACTTGGCCGATTCTTGTTTTAAACTTTAACTATTTGGACAAGGTGTTTTGTCCACATTGTCTCCCTCAACATGTTTGTAAAAGGGTACCTGGAAATACCTGAGTAACAATTACTGACAAGCCTGAAGGCTACAGTTTGATTCAAATAGGATCAAAAACTTGGGCACAAGTTGAAACTCTCCTCAGAAAAAGATGCTCAAACATTGCTTTTTCACATTATCACTTTGAAGGCTAACACATGCCCTCTATTCAAAGAAAGTAAGAACTCTCCTAAAGAACTTCATTTTCCTTTCAAATAGAATTTGTGATTCAGCATGCTTATGTGACCTCCGGGCAATATGTTCTTTGTTGATATCATTTCCAACTTACTGGCCTCCAGAGTGTATTTCTGCAATCAAAGCCACAAGAATATCATATTGCAATCAATATTGATTGATTATGTTGCCAACTTACAGATTCTAGCTCAAGTTTATTTGGGGTGACGGTAAGGAAACTTTTCAAGATAAGAAAAACGGCAGTGCTATGCGACCTTTTTGTTTTTTCGGCCTAATCACCCATTTTTTTCCTGTTTAAATAGACTTCATCTCACTTATAACATATTTTCTATCAAATCTGGTTGGCAGATATGACAGACATGAACTCTAATATTTAGTTGGAAATAACGACAGAAGGCAGTCAGAACTATTTCATTTTTGTTAAATGACTACATTTTTTAAAATGATATGATCCAGAAGTTGTGAAACCTAATCATATTTATTTCCTTCTTTTTGGGACTTTGTATTGCACAAGAACAAGCATTGCATTGTTTTGCAGACTATTAATGATGAGTCATGCTTTTGAGGGAACATTTTTCTCTGATGTTCTTCCACACGTGCATAATACAATAATAACACTCACAAATTATTTGTCACCTCTTCCCAGAACTCAACCTTCTCTTTAAAGGCACATTTTGAAGTTCAACTTCAATCTTTGTCAAAGATTATTAAATGAAATCAAGACATCATGATCATTAGTATATGATCTAGAATTTGTGAAACCTAATAATATTTGTTTCCTTCTGTCTTTGGCTTTGTATTGCACAAGAACAAGCAATGCATGGATCTGCAGACTATCAACGTATTAAAGCGATAAAAAGACTTAAAGGCACATATTTTAAGTTCAACTTCAATCTATGTCAAGGATTAATGAAATCAAGAAATAATAGGGATAATACGCCGTCGTCACCAAATTTAGTTCACCGATAATTCCCATCAACCAAATCTGACTGTCTTCCAATTATCTAATTTGAAACATCACAACCTCTTTCACAAAGCAGATCACTTTTCAGTAAATCCTTACAAAACTACTCCCATCATTAGCATCAAAGTGATGCAGCATCTGACTTAGATGGAAATCTGGGATCTCTCACTTTCTCTCTACATGTCTATTGATTTATCGCTTATCTTTCTCCTCAACTTGATACAATTTATCTTGCATATCTCACAAGGTATATATTTGGGAAATGCCTATGCTAAGAGTCGGCTAGATTACATTTTGAGCGAGGTAAATTGGGCGAATCACAGTCCCTCTCCTCCAGCAGTTCAGCTTAATAAACGCTTGATTACAGCTGTACCTGGCAGCAGTTCTTCCGACTTAATCGCATTTCAGCTGTAAGGCTGCGGATATTCTTCAATTTGATGCAGCTTCTTGCCCGGGTTAGTTCACTGTACCTTTATCCAATAAAATCATATGCTGGAGGGGAGTTAATAATACAAGGGCGTCACACACATACAATTTGTATATGTACTGTATTTATAGCATCTAAGACCGCAGTCAACTTACCAGTATGTGTATGTGGTATACCCTAGAAATTCTAAAACTGGTGAGGCAGCATTCAATGAAGGAATTCCAAATAAATAAATCCCAATATAAATAAGGTAAATAAATTAATTAATAAATGAATAATAAATCAATCAATCAATAATATACACAACATTTTTAAAAATCTTAATTATTTAACTAATAATAAATAAATAAACATATAAATGGATAAATCTGGAGAGAGGAGTTGCATCATGCTTTGCTTCAATCTAAACTGTAGGTAGATCAGGGATAGATCAAGAGGATAGATCATGACGAGTGCTCCAATTTATTGATTAAACTGATTGAGCAATAGCTGCCTCGCTTTTCAGAAAGGTTTTAAACTAGCTTCCTGAATTCCTGCTATCTACCTGAGATCTAGCATCTACACAGCTGACTTCAATGACCTTAACATTTAATACGATTCTTTTCCCCGGCTGAACTACGATTAAAAATGCATTCAATGTAATCTACTACTACACTTCCTAAAAAGGTCGCAAGGAGTGTGGATAAAAAGAGTGCACCAGTTTCTATGGAAACTGAGCATCCTGGGATTTTCGGGTCAGACATCTTTCCAAGAACGGAATACATGATACAAGATGAACGTACTGTATGAGAGCATGGAAAGATTCATGCCAGCCATCCTGTTAGTAGCAGTTATGCAAGTACCCAGGGTAAAGAAAATCAGTTAATTAGAGCAAGGAGATATCTCTTTGATTAGAGTAGAACCTTTGCATAATAAGTGTGCGTAGGAGTGTAATTCCTTCAGGTTCAACAAATAAATGCTAAGAATACTTAATGATGTATGGATTTAATGGGGGAGAATGGGGGAGTATGGGTGGAAATCTTGAGCATAATGATTGAAATTTGTTTCTTGATACAAACCTAGCAACATTAACATATAGAGAGGCCACAAACAAGTATGAGACCTTTGTAATTGTGATATTAATTCAATCATAATTATGTATGGTTCCATTATCTATTTTGATGAAAACATTATTCCTTATCTAAATTTACAGGCAACTGTTATGAATTATAATATAAACAACTCAATTATCTATACATCAGAAAGCTTAAAGGTATTACAAAGTTTTGGTGTGGGGTCATGAATTTGGTTCAAATTAACATATTGGAAGCATATGCGTTCCTACAATATACATTGATCGCTGTCGCGTTTGAAATCGAGTCTAAAGTTATGAAATTATAAAATAATAAACTCTTTATGTTGTATAGCTCCCTCTCAAGGTCAAGATATTAATTTAGCGATGAAACAATGTTTCTTGACTAAAATCGACCGATTAGCTCTTCCCGTTTTGAAATTATGTATCCTAACTACATATTCTGAGATTTTCATGGTCGCAGCTACCATTGTACGGCCGTAGGCGCTATATGAAATTTATCAAAATTTACCGGGAGCACCGGTAAATTTTTATATTCAATTTTTCTCGAAAACAGAAGTGTTTTAGGGGCTAATTTTTTTAGTGCTCATAATACATCCACAGGGGCATCAAAATATATCAAAATTGTAAAGATTCACTATCCACCCAATTTTCAAAATTTCCCAAAACTTTGTATTACCTTTAAACTTGCTCATTATGTTTTATGAAGCATAACTGATTTATATATTATGGAAGAAGGGCTAACAATCAGTACTTATAGGTAGCAAGTTTATGAAGATATGAGGGTCAATTGAAAAAAGTGTTCAACTTCAACCTCATCTAGAGCACTAAGAGCAGGCCGGCATACAAAAAGGCCTTGAAACCTTTCGACAGAGCATTATGAAGAATCTAAATGCATCTTTCATGTGCATTGCCATGCCAACATGTGCATATTCACTGTTGCCCATCTTTGCAGCAGGAAACACAAATCTATAACGAGGTGGCCCTTTGATAGCCTCCCTATCCAATGCAGTTCAGACAGTTCATCCATGGATACTTTACCCAGAAGGGCATCCAAAAGACTAATGGGCCATTCACACTAAAGAACATGTTTAATAAAACTAAAAAACATTGTATCTAAAAAAGGAGCATATAGATAAGAATAATAGGATAAGGATATTGAAAAGGAACATCATATTTTTGGTAGCTCAGCTCACATCGTAGTGTCAGCCAATGACATGGACATTGCCTGAGGGAAAATAATGCAACTGGCCAGTCATGAAAGCATGCACACCCTTGTATGGTTTGCGTTAGAAATTAACAATGTTCGTATAGGCACTGAACCAAAATCTTTATTGAGTCTTTGTTGGAATATACATGTATGCTCAAACATCTGTCTTGCTATACACGTACAACATTTTGGAACACATTCACACTAGCATACATAACTTACTTATTACTATTCTAAAAATGCCCTTATTGTATAGCTGAACAAGAAATGTTGCTAGTCTAAATGGATTGAGGAAAGGTAACCATCATTACACAGCCGATGATGAGAGAAGGGGACTTCATTGGAGCATGGTGTAATGGGGTAAACCAAACATAGGATTCAGGGGCCAGTTTCATGAGACTGTTACAAGTCAAAGTTATTGGACATGCCTTAGAAATACGGGTTACTTGTATATAATAAAACGAGGTTTCCATTGGATGTTCATGAAGCTCATGGTTTCGTGAAACTGGCCCCTGGCAAACAGGTAAGTGTTAACCTCTTCTGGCAGAAGACAAATAAAATCACATTGTTTAGAATGAATTGTATACTGCTATTTTAGCTACGGTGCTATACTAGATTACAGTATCTGGAAACCAGTATATTGATTTGGGGAATTACTGATGCTTAAGACAAAAATATGAACACAAATCATGCATAATCAAGCACTGAACCATTATACTCATGAGACAAGATTCTTCAAGACATTCTTCATTTCCCTTTTCTTAGCTCTGGCTCTCACTTTGTGTCTCTATTTCAATATATTATCTCTCTTTTGCATTCTCACCCGATGGAAAACATCTTGTTATACAATTTATAAGTAATTGACTTTATTAACTTTTGCATTCTCTCTTTTTTCCAAATTTGTAACTAAACCTTTTGTTTATTGTCTTTCCCAGAAACTGCTTTGACACTGTACTTGTACATATTTTTAACATACTTTTGACATTTATACATCCATAATTCCCCCCCCCCCTCCCCCCTATATTAATATTGCTTTCTTAACATCCCAAAAATGTATTATATCTTTTAGGTTGACCCATTCAGAGTTTGAGGTAATAACAAAGAAAGAAACAAAAATCTAGTCTTTGTCATCTCCTCTTTCTCCATCAACACTTAATGATAAATATTTACATAGTGTTACTATAGCACCTGTGATTTATGGTACCATTTAGAATGACGGCCTAAATAAACAGAGATGGGCAATAATCAAAAGGTGAACCATCATTATCTGTTTTAAACAGCCCTAATATGTTGATTTTGATATACAATCTATCAGAATATACTGTAAAAGCAGAAACTTTCATGTTTTTCACAAATGGTCAGGATTCATGAATATTTTTGCAACACAATGGTTAATCATCAAATTGTATCATAAAGATCTCAACATAGAATTATGGAAGCTTACTACATATCTTGCCACAAAAATATCAGTCATCAAGTTTTGGGATTCACAGGACTACCTTTCCAAATATTTTTACAATAAAAATAAAAAATAAAAATCTTATCTACTGTGTAATTGCATTAATCATCTCATTTGGCCTGTTGAATACATGGATATTAAATACAGAGCTTTTGCATGTCTGTATTCCTTTCTTCAGCAGGAATACAGGTGGGCAGAGAATGGAAGAAATGTTTGAGTAATATCTATACAACAGAGACAGTACACTGACTGAGTACCGGTACATTATTTGGAGCTAGAAGGTCATTAACTCACGTACTTTCACACGGAGTTAACGATCTTCTGTCTCTTAACAGAAGATT
Source organism: Strongylocentrotus droebachiensis (assembly GCA_035222895.1). NCBI lineage: Eukaryota > Metazoa > Echinodermata > Echinoidea > Camarodonta > Strongylocentrotidae > Strongylocentrotus > Strongylocentrotus droebachiensis. The sequence continues at coordinate 29,564 of JAVYIG010010513.1, read as the reverse complement.
CCAAGTATTGAGTTGTATTTTCAAGTGAGCAGCAGGCCCTTTATTAACATTTTCCATTCAATTATGCATAACAGATGAGGTCTTAAATCTAATCATAAACCAATTTTCTGTTTCATTCAGGGCTTTTCATCTAAAAAGAGCCTAGAGGAAGATAAGACTCTCCAATCATATACCTGCGGGCTGCGACCTCGTGCATACTAATAAAGGAAATTGATTTCTCCAGAACAGATGTTTCTAAGAAATCTCCCCCTTCTCACTTTCCTCAGCAGTGATAGATTGAAGGGAAAGCTCAATTTTCTTCTATTTTTTCATTTCTATTATATCTAAGGAAAATATTGAATAATATGTTAACCCTATAGGTGTATATTTTACACAACCCTGGTATGGCCAAAAATACTTATTCCTTCATACATCAAAAAAATAAGAAAATTAAAATGTATGTAATTTTCTGTACAGCAAGGAACCTCACAGGATATGTCACAGCATTGCAAATCCATGTTCGATTGACTAAATCTTCACAAATTAATAACTTTCTTAATTTTTATCAGAATTTGACACTTGTTTTTTCCTAAGTACAGAACTGAAATTTGCCCCTTCATTTCCCTCTTAATTGAGTAATTTTTTCAGATATGTCCCCCCCCCCCCCCCCCCCTTTCTTTTAACAACATTTGGGATCCACCCTAGCTTACCTCGTACTGAAATCTTCGGAGCTTATTAAACAGACTGGGCAAATAATAGATACCACATATCTAAGAAAAAGGAAGACAAATTATGCTTACCTCCCCAAAAATGTCACTTCTTTGCGTAGTGTTTCGGAATCCCCCCCCCCCCCCTTTCCTTTATTACAACACCCTGGATTTGCCCTCCTGAGTGCAAAAATAAAATCTATAACATGACTCTGGTAAGACTGTGGTGAATTATAGGTATCTTGCATCCTCAGAGTAAAATAAGTAAAAGTTGCAGACTTGAAATACACACAAATTGTCTGTTAATTAATTAATCTTTCAGAACTATGCCCCCCCCCCCCACCCCCTCTTCCTCATTTACAAACCCTTGATCCACTCCTGTTAACCTAGAGTTGAAATCTTCATCAGTGTTTGACTTGAGTGATTTATAGATACTTTGCATCTTACAAAAAGGAGGTCAAGAGCGTTCAGTTACTGATGGCAGAAGATCTCTGACACCGAGATGAATTATTGGAAATGATTTGTCTCTGCCGGACACTTTAAGTAGAGTATAAGTAACTTCCATTCACACTACCAACAATTAATTGTATAGCTTTATGTGAGCCATGTACAATAAACAATGATGAAATTTTGTATAGCAAAGTGCATGTTTGAGGATTGTTCTAAATGAAAGCTTGATAGAGAATCAGAGTCCCCTTCTCATCTGAACATCAAATCGTACAAAAAACGTATTACTGGGCGGGGCTTATTGTGAGCCAACACTGATGATTGGCTAGTTGTCATGTGTCAACTGACCTCTTCAAATCTGGTTTTCTTTATACGATTTTTCTTTACACAATACCTTAATTCTTGAAGGGTGTATGTATGTCTCTCTCCTATACAATGATGCTTTATATGATATTTCTTTATACAATGTTTCTTTATAATACAATACCTTTATTTCTCCAGTTGTTGTCATTTGTATAGTATGTGGTTGGTTGTTATTTTTTTTTTTCTTTTTTTTGTCAGTGTGAATGTCCCTTTCACTAAACAATGATGCTTTATATGAAATATCTTTATTGAAGTTTGTACAACTATTATGCAGTCTGAAATGACCATGAGGAATCTTCTATATGACTCCCATGTCTCATGAAACTGGAGATTGTGATTTGTCCACATTTCGTGTCAAGCATAAATAGTTAAGTTTGGACAATTTTGTCCATATATGAATATGGTTATGATTTGTGTGATGACATTTTGTTGGGAGTTGTTTTCTTTAAAGGTACTCTTTAAAATGTTGACTTGGTTGTGAAAGCAGCTAAATTTATTAAGAGTGGAAGTTGAAAATCCCTGAAATTATTGAAGTATCATGAAAAAGGACAAATTTTAGTAATAGGAAACAATTTTCCATGGGACTTGTTTGTCTTGGAGAAAAAAAATTGTGATCATTCCACATATTGTGTCAAGCATAAATTTTTTGACTATTTTCCAATATATGATCATGATTTGGGAAATGATTTGTGTGAGCAAAGGAAGTCAATTTGGGATTGGTTTTTCCTTTGACTATTGAACATTTTGGTTCAACATGGTTTTTGGAGTGTTGAACTGCTTTATTAAGAGTTGAACTGCTGTATTAAGAGTGGAAGAAAAGAATCCCTGACCTTTATTAAAAAATCAACATTCAGTAATTGGACGATAGTCAATTGTGTATTCTCAATGCACAAGTTTGACTGTGTTTCTTACCTCTATTAAGTAGCTGGTAAGATATAAAGGCATGAAGACATTTGTTCATAGAAACATCATTTCACATTGATTCAGTTACAAAAGTCACATTATTTCAGGTTTAAAATGCACATATGAGAGATTTCATATCTGGAAAGCACTATAATGTTCATAAGCAGTGGCACATCTTGGGTGGAAAGATCATGAAAGTCAACTAAAGGTTTGAAAAGGGCACATGACAAATGTCCTATCTAGAGAAGAAAAAAAATATATTTACAAGTATGGATTCAAATATTTACAAGGATTCAATTCTTTATAGAAAGATCACATTTGAACCAAGTCAAGGTTCAAAAGAGACATGACAAATTCCTCATCTTGAAATTGGTGACAAATTGGCAAACTCAATGTTCAAAAGGGAAGAGATGAATTCCATATCTGGAAATTGGTGACAAATTGGCAAGCATGGGTACATGATGGAGTTCTAGATCTGTCATTTCTGTTCAAACATGTTGACTTTCTTTATAGACCACAGACATATAGGTTGATCTAGAGGTGTGATAAGGTCTGAATAGTGTATGAGAGGAGGGAACAGTGTGGGATGATGCTTGTCTGCATTCATGGGGCTCTCAAACATAATAATAATAACACTCATTATATTGGATATGTACACAGAGGGGTGTGATAAGAGCAACATTTGATGAAGAAGAATGCATTTTTTCACACTGCAAAAGACTTTAAAACAAACTTGTTTTGCAGAATCTTTATCATTATTTTATGAATATTAGGGTAAAGAATGCCAATGCTAATTAAATCAATGTTTGTAGGTGCGAATGTTTTATATAATTGTTGTGTGAAAGCAGAAAGTCAGTAAAAGAGGATGAAGAAATCAAACAAAATAAATGAAATTATGAATGTTTGAAATCATCTGCACAAATAAATCTTAAATTGGCATATTAGTCATTTGACTATGATATATTTGCCAGGACAAGTGACTCATCCATTGGATGCTAAAATGTCATAAATTCTATACCTTTCATCAGCATCATTTTCCTTAAGACGTTTCTTCTTCTTCTTCTTCTCTTTCTCTTTTCAGGTGGGCTGTATCTAATACAGACCCTGCACCTTATATTTTTGTTAAAATTGCCTTTATTTATTTATTTTTCTTAATTCTCGCCACTTTTTTGTTAGCAAGATAACTTGAAATTGTCTAAGTCAAATCACTTGAAATTTGGCACACATATGTATAGGCATATGGACAAAACACAGTAAGGTTTTCAACCTTGACCTTGATTGATGACGTCATCTAGGCGCCATTTTGTGAAATTTTCTGAAAATAAACTCATGATCATATCTTCATAACCAAAAGGTATTTCTCATTCATATTTATTGTGATCAAGGTCAATATCAGTCCAGTCAATTTCAGGTCAAAAAACGCGCGCGTGCGCGTACGTCCGCGCGTCAGTGCGCACGCAAAATTTTTCAATGCTCAAAATCGTCTCAAATTTATTTTGCATACGTTTCAGGTCATTTTAAGCATTTTATAAAAAATCGCGCGTAAGAGCATGCGCGCGCGTTTTCGCGCGTAACACCATTACAAAACATAGAATCGCCAATTTTTTTTTCTTTCATGATAATTCTCATATTTTTTCAAGGATTTTGATACCATGTGTATCTCTGTATGACCATTATTAACAAGATGAGCGTCAATTCAAGATAAATGTCAGTGCGCGCGAGCTCTTTTAATACATAGCATATATGGGCAAAAACATGCCTATACAAAATCCGTTATAGCCCTTTGGAATGCACCGGGATCCTCAATTTTTTTTCATATTTAGATAGAGTATGAGTCGGAAATATGATTCCATGTCTCATTTGGCCATTAAGTGTATCGTGACATCATCACAATGGCCTTGGAACTCAAAATACGAATTTGCATATTATGACGTCAGCATATTTATGTAAAATTGATTGTATCTCTGTAAATATTGATCAATTTTCTTCAAAATTTCGATATGTTGTAGCTAAGACAATTCACTACAAGCGCAGTAATAACCTCTTTTCATTTTGATGACGTCATCATAGTGAAAATTTTGATTAAAGGCCTCATGTAAAAAACTTCATAATTTGCGTGTTATGCCTATAGAAGTTGAATTTAGTTCACGTTATGAATCTACATGATATTGTAAGCAGTATGTCGCTTATTTTTGCTCTATTTTGTCTCAAATTGTAGTTGACCAGCCCACCTATACTTGTTCCAAACAAGTATTATATGTCTAGTTCTTTCTTCTTCTTCTTCTCTTTCTTTTTTTTTTCCTTTCTTTCTTTTTCTCTTAGGCATTAAGGGCTTGGAGTGGTTAGGGAATGGAAAAGTCGAAATCATATTTGTATTAATGAAGGGGCTCCTGCCTTAAGAGGCTTGTTCCATCATCCACATCAGCCCCCACACCAAACCAGTTCCCCCACAGATCACCATCTTCAATATCTAATGCGAGGTGTTCACGAACACTCAATCTCCATGCCAAGGATTTCAGATATTGATCTTTCGCAGCATACGTTCTGATGAAATATTTGGTTGTTTGTACAATTCCCTTGGTATTACTACTATAGACAAACAACTAGAGTAGTTGAATTGTCTTCATTAAATCCAGTGGAGTGTTCACACAGCATCAATCTCATGTTCAACTACACTTCAAAACATTGAAGCAACTGATAGTTCAAACTTCACTTCTGATAAAGTATTTCAATGTTTGTTGAATTCCCTGGGTGCTCAACTATAGACAATGATGAAGGTAGATATTATTTCTGAATGATCATCATCTTCATCAATGTGTTCACACGTTATCACTCTCATGTTTGTCTTATCATCAAGATGTAAGGAACTGATCATTCATTGTGCTTTCTAACAAAATATTTTGGCGTTACTGAATTCCCTGGAAGATAATACTGAAGTCAAAGACTGGATTGGTGTTTTGTTGAATGATCACTAACTTCAGAATATCTAGTGATGTGTTCACGTTCACATTGACACACAATCAATCTCATGTTCTTCAAAACTTTAAAGAATTGTATGACAGATCTTTCTCACTATGCTTTCTGACAAACTATTTGGATGTTTGCTGAATTTTTTAAGTACAATTCCTGTAGACTATCTGGAGTGGTATTTTAAAGTTTTAAGTTTCGTGGAATGATAATTATCTTCAAATCTCAAGTGATGTGTTCACACATGTATCCTGAATATCATGCTTATCTTAACGTCAAACAATTTAAAATTACAAGTAGCTCATCTTTCACACTGTGATTTCCAACAAAATATTTGGTTATTACAAATTCCGCAGGTAAAACAATTTAAGAAAATGTCTGGGTGATATTTTCAACTTTATAGTACAATGATCACCAAATTTGGAAGGTCTTGTGATGAGTTCACACATACCTTCAACCTCAGGCTCATCTAGCATTAGAGATTTGAGCAATTGGTTGGTCATCTTGTACTTCTACTCTAGATAAAGTATCTGGGTGTTTAGCGACTCTCTTCGGGACTTTCAATACTTTAAGATTCTGGACAGGGCCATTCGTTTAGCCATGGACAGGACGGGATCATTAGCATCCATAACTCATAAGATGCCTTTACAAGCAATTAATCTTGAGCTCAAAATCAACTACCTTATTCCCTTTGACCATATAATAACACACCTTAGTGTTGTTGAAATAGCTTATATGGACTTTCAGTGCCCACTTATCTTTAAGGCAACCAGATTTTTTATGGATAATTTTCAAGAGCAATAGTTTTATTGCAAGCACACAGAAACATATAATTTGACATAAACTACACCAGAAAATTGTCAGCATTTTTATCATTAATGATTGAAATAGTTGACAGTGATAATCATAGCATTTCAATGTTTGAAGCTCAACCATATCTCTGTAAATCAGAAACAGAGCTAGACTCATCAATTGTTGTTTAAATAAATAAATAATTGCTTTTCACAATACTGGACTGACAAGGGGTACATGCAGTCAGGTGATCATTTCCAAAGCCCTTTAGGAGTGCACAGAGATGCATGTAAAGAGTAGGATTATTTAGTATGACTATTGATGAAATATATTTAACACTGATAATCATAGCACACTCAACACTGGGGGATTAACCCTCTCTGCAAATCGTGCAAAGCATGACTCCTCAGTCTGTGATGATTCACATTTTTTTTTAACTCAAAATTTGAATTTAAAAGGTCTACGACTATAGGCAGTACTATCCTCTGAAAGCTCTTTGGAAATTTTGATTGGCATAAAGGAATATCTTCTATGCCAGAAAGGAATATAACTGTTTTTTTTAATGCATTTCTATTCTGAAAACATATGCATTCATTGAACTCACACTGAATGCTGAGTAACTTGTATACATTTGACCTTGAACGTTGGCCCAGGGTTCTCATTTCAAAGCGCTTTGTATTCAGTGGAAAAGGCGCTACATGAATTGAAACTTTTATTATTAATAATAACACAATGGACTATGAAGCTCGACTAGCACACGTGCTATTATCTGGCCCCCTTTTACCAACCAATAGTTTCTCTTCTTGTATGTAAATATCATTGTATAAAATGTATTACTGTATTGGTATTGGTGATAAATCAAATATAATATAATATCATTCGCAATTAATGATATTCATAGTCTGCTTAAAAAAGTCATTGCTGGGAGCTCAACCTTTTAATAAACAAGAAAGAGATAGATTCCAAACTCCTACTGGTGATACAATAGCTTCATAAATGTATATATTGAAATGATATACAAAAACATGTAGGACTGTATAACCAGGATATAATTTCCAAAGCTCTTTGGATTTGCAAATAGAGATGTATCATGCTGTACAAGAGAGGATTAGAATTATTATGATTCATGATGAAATATATTCATAGCCTGCTAAACTAGCTATTGGTGAGGGGTCAGTATGCTCTAGCCTTTTTAAGCCTTTTCCTTAAAGCTAATCTTGAATTCTGGTAAGGGAATTGTATTTTGAGAGAAAATTGCTATGATTTATTCTGGATTATTTATCCTGCAGTAGATTGGTTGTTTGAACCAGTAAAAATAAAAACAACCTCACAATAAATTGCTGGAAATCATCTTCAATAAAAACCACAACTCTTATTTGCACATAGTGAACTGTGCCTAAATTCCCTTGGTTTCCTTATCTTTCTATGCTCATTTCTCAGCCCCTATACATTTTCTACCAAAATCATTTGGCCCATCTCACTCATTTGTTATCTTGAACATTCAGTGTAAGTTTTGTTGAATTTTGTGAAAATTTATATTGTATCATTACCAGAACTCAAACTTATCTTTAACTATTACTGCAGGGTGATATAATGAAGGGGGGGGGGGTCTCCATAGGCGCGTCTTCACTATTTAGAGATTGCCAAATATCCAGCTATTTTAACTATCCCGATCGCAAACTATCCAGCTAATTTGCGTCTTCATCAGACCGAAGTAGCAATTAGAAGGATATTTGGTCAGGATTGTCATCCCAAGATATCTTGGGATAGTTTGCAAAATATCCTACTATTTGGCAAAGTATCTAGCTATTTGTCCTGTGCATCTTCACTAGACCGAAGATTCGCAATACACGCTAATGCTGAGCAAAATATCTCGAGCTAATTTATCAAGGTCGAGTTTCAAGTTTCGAGGTCGAATCTCGAGATAGTGAAGACGCGATTTGTTACTTCTTGTTACTACAGGATTATTTCCCAAATCAGAAATAGCGGGCTATTTGGCAATCTCGAGATGATGAAGACGCGCCTCATGTATATATTTGAATGATATAGGGCTTTATACCCAGGTACTCATTTTTAGAGCCCCTTTAGTGTATACAGGGGGCATTAGCATGATATATATGTATGCTATGCTTGAAAGAGTGTATTTGGAGCCAGGAGGGGGTTTACCTATTTACTCTAACACAGAATTAACCCCCGTCTGGCTCCAAACAGGCGAAAGGATCAGTATATTAATCATGAAATATACTTCACAATGTATGATATTCATAGCCTGCTACACTAGCCATAGCTGGGAGCTCCATCTGCTCAGTATACAAGGCAGCTATAAGGCTTGGAGAATCTTGAATATTTGATGTGTCTTGCCTATCATGTGGGACACACCATATCATCCAAGCAGGAGATAGTAAGATGGTAAGATTTAGAGATGACCTGGATCTACCCAGGTGGAATACAAATGGCTTGCAAGCTAGCTGCAAAATCAGATTTACTTCCATTCTAGCGGAAACTGTATGCCGAAGCCGAAATTTGCTTTTCATAATCTATACACGTACATGTGTAAACCTAAACTCCTAATGTGCTACTACAGTCAGTAAGTCCATAAAGATTCATTTTTAATGAATTTACAAGAGTCAAATTTTCAGTTTGAATTCTCTTTTTCGCTCTCAGACTAAGCATAAAGTACTGTTGAGCCATGAAATTTAGTGACATAAAACATTGCAACATGTAAAGTGCAAAAAGCTTTTAGGTACTGTATTACCAAAATGTAATGTTTTGTAATTCTAATACTTTGTGGCATATAACTTTTGTGAATCTGGACCACTATGCACATTTGAGAACATTACATGCAATAAATTCCTAATAGACAGAAGAACACTATATTAATTCTTGGCAGAAATCAAACATCCATATTAAACTTGAAGGGCTTATAAGGAAATAACCACTTGAAGAATAATGTACACATATCTGAAGTTATAGATAATGATGATGATGATGATGATGTTTGATGATTGTTTTACCTGACTGCTAAGAAGCATGTACAAAGTAAACAACCAGGGGACCGACAGCTTTTATTCCTCTCAGACTGACTTGGTAATGAGGATTACGAACCCGAGACCTTCATGTTACGAGACCCCTGCTCTACCATTGAGCCATTGATCGTTCCTCCTCAATACCAATACATTTTATATAAAACTCTTACACATTTGCTTACATTTGCTTTTAACTGTAAAGAAATGAAAAAGACTGTAGTCTGGTGTATCCAAAATTGGAAAATAAGACTATAGCTACAATTAATTGATTATGAAATAAGAAGCTGGATGATAAACACTGTTCAACTAAAGGACTTCTACAAGAGAAAAAAACAATTGTACACTAATCTTTGTTTGACCATGAACCTATACCCTCGTAGTAGGTCAATGGTTTGACCAGTAATGCATGCAGAGGTGTGCCGTTACCATGACAACCATGGGATCATCATATGTAATAAGATTATTGCAAAACACCTGACCTCCATCGTAAAGGTTTCATGGTATATATTACATGCTCCTCGGACAATCGCTTTAACTGTTTGACGAGAATTTATAACACTTAGCATATTTGAAACCTCTTGACCAAACATATACATATAAGTAGCCTATGTATATATCCCTAACCTTATCTAAACAGGAACCAAATTGCCAAATCATGACTAGAAAATTACAATCTGAAATGGTTCACTTTGTGAACTTGCGTTCAATTGCCTATACTGTAGTGATATTTAAGGTAGGTGATTTATACATGTTGTTGTGTCTTTTCCCGAGCTCTATGAAGCTTTTATGCCTTCAAACGCTGGACTACTCTTTGCTTCTGCGTACTCCTTTCTTTCACCATGCAGCCAACAATGATAAAGCACTATCTACAGAGGAAGTTAATAATTCTTTTAGAAGCTCTGTGTTGATGCTAGTGAGTGTCTGTGTACTGATGGCAGGCTTGCAGCTTTTAAAGAGGAGGTAAATATTTGATGGGCTGGCGTGTCCCCCGTGCCTGTACTTATTCAGTAGGCCTAGGGTTCAACGATCAGCAGGGAGCTCTGAAACCACTGACCTGGACAATGGGTTTACTCCTCTCTCTCGGCAAACGAGGGAAATCAGTCATGCTGTTCACTACTCCACCGGTCTGCAGGCATGAGAACTTCACCTTAGGCCTGTCTTCATCAGCTCGAGATTGCCAAATATCCCGCTATTTGAACTATCCCAATCGCAAATTACCCAGCTAATTCGCGTCTTCATCAGCCCCAAGAAGCGGGATATTTGGTCGAGATAATCATCCCAAGATATCTTGGGCTAGTTTGCAAAATATCCCGCCATTTGGCAAAATATCCCTCTATTGGTCCGGTGTTTCTTCACCAGCCCGAAAACTCGCACTATGCGTGAGCGCTGAGCAAAATATCCCGAGCTTATTTCTGGAGTTTCAAGTTTCAAGTTTCAAGGTCAAATCTCGAGCTGATGAAGACGTGATTTGTAACTTCGGGATTATTTCCCAAATCAGAAATAGCCGGCTATGTGGCAATCTCGAGATGATGAGGACAGGCCTATTGTCATGCACAACACAAAACACACTAACCCTTCAAACATCTTTTTTTGCCCCCAGGAACTATTCATCAAAAAGATTTTACAAAACAGTGTCTCCAATTGGAAAAATTCATTTGAAGTTCTTGCAAATATTAGACAAAAGGTCCTGTGACCCTGTGTATTTTTGGTATAGGTGTCAACTATTATGGTTGTAGTCTACTCTAGTAATCCATACTCTCTGGCAAATCCTCGTCAGAGAAGCAGCTATTTGAAGCTGAAGTGATTTTGTTAAAATTCTGTCAAATTACAGTAACCTAATTGTCAGTGTTAACATACTATATTCCTGAATATTATGAATATCCTGGATATTCTTGTAAGATTCTCCTTTTCTTTCTTTCTTTTCCCTTTCTCTTTTTCTTCTCTTTCTCTCTTTCTCTTCTCTTTCTTTCTCTTTCTCTCTCTCTCTCCCTCCGTCTCTTTTGCTCTCTCTCTTTTGCTACCTCTCTCTTCATGCCTTCCCCTTTTCTTTCTCTCTCTCTCTCTTTCTCTCTCTCTCTCTCTCTCTCTCTCTCTCTCTCTCTTTCTCTCTCTCTCTCTCTCTTACCTTAAATACATTTTCTATCAAAATCGTTTTCAATATATCATGTTCTTTTAGTTATAATCATTCAGTGTATGTGTCACTTCATTCTCCAAGAATATATTCTCAGTCAAAATTTCAAAATTTACCAAAACTTCAGGTCACCTTTCAAGAAATCACAGAACATAAGTCAACGGGAAAGTGCCTTGAGCTAGCCTAAACATGACAAAGGAGTGACTTCCTTCAATACCTGGGATGTGCAAATATGCTTTGAAAGGTGTAAGATTGTGCTATTGTTGGTGGCATCGGTCGGTTTCCCAATGTGTAAGTAGAGCGAAACACATTCTGGGATTTAATAATGGTAAGAAAACAGTGAAGTCATGTACTTTCCCCCCTTGGGAATGGGCCTACAGTATTTCAAATGTACCATTTCATAATTAAGAATACACTTTATTTTTAAGGCATGTAAAAACCTGTGCTACTATAAACAGAAAAGGAAGCAAAATAACATGGGTCTTTAATACTAATGGTATTAAAAAGATACAAAAATTGATCGTTTAGTTAAGTGATAGTGATAGTGGTGGTTATTTTACCTGACAGCTAAGAAAGCAATAAATGCTTGTTAGTAAGCAACCAGAAGACCGATGGCTTAAGGCCCTCTCCGCATTTTGAACATAACTAAATCTATCCTCATTAAAAACCACAAGTTCATTTCCCTTATTAATCATTTCTTATTTTCCTAAATATTTCAGAATATAACTTTCTAACTTTTGAAGACAAATGAACAATTCAATAACTTTCAATGCCATTATTGTTAACTACATGTAGTACCTTTGAGGTAAAAAGTATTTGCATAGACAGCAGGAGAATTGAGGACTACTTCTAAATGAATATCTGGGGAGAAGGTAATATAAGGAGAGAGAATAGGAGAGGATGGGGAGGGGGTGGGAGAGACAAGACTGATAGAGGGGAGAGACAGAGATATGAGAGGAAACAGGAGAGATATAGTAAGAAGATGGTGAGAAGAGCAAGATAGGAGTCAGAGATTGGAGAGTGATAGAGAGATGAGAAATATAGAGATTGGAGATAGATAGCGACAGGGGAAACATAGAGAATGATAGAATGAGATAGAGAGAAGAGAGATGATAAAGACAGAGAGAAGGGAGAGAGAGAGAAAGAGAGAGAAAGAGAGAGAGAGAAAGAGAGAGAAAGAGAGAGAGAAGAGGAGAAACAGGAGAGAGAGAGAAGAGGAGAAACAGGAGAGGGAGAAAGAGAGAGAGAAGAGGAGAAACAGGAGAGAGGGAGAGAGGGAGAAAGATAGAGAGAGAGACACAGAGAGAGACAGAGAGAGAGGAGAAACAGGAGAGGAGAGAGAGAGAGAGAGATGTGAATAGAAGGGTGACTCACTCATAGCAGGAGAGTGGCAAGAAAAAGAAAAAAGAGAAACAACAAATAAAAGAAACACTGGAGGAAGGTGACGAAGGGCAAAGAGAAGGGGACAAAGGAGGGGTGACAAAAAAGGGGAAAAGGGGGGCGAGGAGGAAAAGTAACGCCATGGGCGTGAAAACAGGAATAAAAGAAGAGGTTGAGATCCTAATTATGATATCCTAAATCAACAATCCTAGGAATAACATGGTAATAGAGTATTGTAGTCTGTAATCACCCCTCATTAGCTCAGACGCCGCTTACACCCAAATAAATCTCTCACGTGAGAATAGACCGTTTTCTTCAAGGCAAAATACTGCATTTCTATGTATTCCTCAAATAGAATGCTTTATTTGGCATAGCACTGTATCTGCAAGTAGTAAGGTATTCGATATGCAATGATTTGTTAATAATATGTTTCCAGAATGTACTTTAGGGTCTATATATAGCCATAATTTAGGGGTAATATCATATATTTTTAGGAGAGGCACATGTATCAAAATCACTGCAATGGGGATAAAAACAAGATACTCATATTAAGTTCAGAAGTGTTATGTTTCAAATATCTTCGACATGCTTCAAACAAACTAGTCAAAACTGTCAAACCTATCTTAGTATCCACCTCTCTATAAAGGCCACCTGCCTACTTTGACCACTTTTCCTGTTTACCTTGGGTGACCTTTACAGACAGGTTTGTTGGGTAGTCCATAATTTGAAAATCTCTTCTTGGGAATTTCCACAAAGTAATCACTGAACCGTCTGTTGAGAACCAGAAGGGAATTAAGTTTACATACTACTTTTAAATCCATCGAGGGTTAGCAAACATAATGAAGGACAATCTTTTATGCTAATTGCATTCATGAAATTCCTACCGGTATCAGTGTATTTCCATATATTTTGTACTGAAAAAGGATATGTTCTTCTGCATCTTCACTTCAAGGTTTCAAGTAAAATTAACCTTAAAATTAATGCTTCCACGGCACAGGTATATGTTTCAATGAATGCATCTCTTAGGAAGGTGAGTAAACTTTTAAGATCCTCATTCAATCATGCTTCGCGTCAAATGTAAATTTTGCTTCTGTTCAGAAGTACACGTAACAGTATATGCCACATTCCTTGGGTATTACAATAATCTCTTATCAGTAAGATCTAAGAGAAGACAAAAAAGTGTCACAAAATCTTAGACGGCGTTATGATGGCCGAAGCATTATAAGTCTTCTATTTTGAAGGATACACACTAACCTCAACAAAAATGAGGCAAAAATAGTAACAACTGCTATGGGAGCTTGCAAATTATCCTATGGAGTATATTTATCAATTTTAGAAGGCCTATATCATGGCCAAAAAACCTCTCAATGATAGAATTATAAGGACTTAGCTGCTTATTGTCCGGGCTATTGATATAGACCGTGGGCCGAGCGCGATTTTAGGGCTTAGTTTTCTTTTTTTGGACTGACTTTGTGGTACATAGTTTTTGGTAACCAGAAATTAGGATAAAAATACACAGATCCCAAATCAGCTTATTCCTACGACTGAATCTTTGCCGTTCGTATAATACATCATTTTAATTGACAAGTAATTTAAGAGAAGTGGGCGAGAACGAGACTGCCAACTCTCCGTTCGTACACGTGTATAAACTCACCGTGCGACGAGAGTGAAACAGCACATTCTCCGTCTCCGTCGTACGAAGAAATTATGTAATCCATTCGAATATTACCCAAAGCTAATCACATTTGCTGATGTAAATAATATGATTTTGCAAATATGAACTGCTAAAACTAATGAAAACCTCGTCAGGGTGAAAATATTTCGAAAATAGGCGGTCATAGCGGGTCGTAGCTACCATGAAACAGACGAGAAATAGCGCGTTGCCAATTTGATATTATTGTAAGGATCGTATGCAATTCTCTTGAATGTACGTACATGTACACTGATCTGTGTAGAGATCAGTGGCTCCATACCGACAAGACTCGAGTAATTTTTGTGTAATTAGAACTTTTTATGAAAACATTTCTTGTATTAGCAATGCAATGGTAGTTTAAGAATATGCCTACATAATTAGAGTCCCTAAATATTCATTGTAATTATAAAAAAAAGATATATGTCTTTTTTTATTTCCAGTCCTGAAGTAGTTTTTACATGTACTCGCTTAATAATAGGGTAAACGGGGATGTGGGTTATTTTTCTTCCGTGAAGGAAGAAATATGACAATTCAAAATTACACTGCATTCACTGGCTTAAAAATTGATAACAAATACATGCTGAGGTATATATGTGAAGTGTACAGAATGATGATTTTATGTCGTCTGGATTTTGAAATCATGCGATGTTATTATAGTTCGTTTTGTTATGTTTTGATGAACGGAATGCCCATCTACATGTATGTGTGAAGAACCATTTATTGGATGAGAATGTGAAATGAAACATAAATGTCTGTATGCAAAAGATTCCACTTAACCAAAAATAAATAAATGTACTTGTATATATGAGACATTCATTTGAAGAAAATCCTCCTCCAAAGGGGATGGGCCGGGAAAATTCTTTAAACACCTGAAAAGGCCAAGGACCTTTTATGTCGTGCTTATCCTCGATGTTTTCGGCTTGCTCGTGGCAGTGAATTTCTTCGATGCCTCTCCCGCTCCTCTCCCGCTCCCCCCCCCCCCCCCCCCTTGGATCCACAGCTGCCAAATGATAAATTTATTGAAGTGTATCTTCATTGAAGTGTTTCGGAAGTGATCCATAATTCCATTTCAGGAAAGTAAAAAGAAAAACAAAATGGGTAGAACTAAAACGTTTTTTGGTGACATGTGACAATTTATTTCTTCAATCATTTATTCATGTTCATCTTTAATAAATTCATTGGTTTCTTCCTTTATAAAATATTTTATTTTTGGTTAACAAATTATGCCATGGGGGGGGGGATACTCACATTTGGTTCCGACTGGGGTGTGCCGCTAACAACTGACACCTTGTCACCATTTGTTTAGTAAAAAATGTATAAGTCCTGACAAAATGTATAAGGCCGACAACTGACCCGTACCATACTCTCTTAAAAAAAAAAGAGTGAATTTTCACTCTATTTTCACTTTCTTGGGAGTGACGTCCGTGATCACTTGTTTAGGAGTGAAAATCAATTGATTTTAGAGTGCTCTCTAAGAAGAAAAGAGTGAATGTTCACTCTATTTTCACTACATTTTCACTCTCCAGAGGAGTGACGTCCGTGATTTTGAAAATTCACTCTTTTTTTTTTAAGAGAGTATATAATGGTCATAATTAGGCAGAAAGGGGCCATTATTTAAAAGGTTTTTTTGTATACTCAAGCGAAAAAATGAGCTAAAATATCCGATCTGAATTAGGCCTACAAAACCCTAACCCTTGTCAAGGGATTTTTTTGTGAAAAAATCACGCATTCCGGTGGCACATGATTCCCGTCCCGGATCCCCGTAAAACTTTATAATATATATTTATTTATATTCATTTATTTTTGGTTAAGTGGAAGCCTTCACATATCGACATTTATCTTTCATTTCACATTCTCATCCAGTAAATGGTTCTTCGCACATACATGTATAGATGGGCATTCAGTTCATCAAAACATAACAAAACTAACAGAAAATATGCTCTAAAATCTGTTTATTTTACTTATTAAACAATATTATTGAGTGTTTCTTGTAAGTATCGGCTTCTGGTATACAGATCTGACAGGAAGAGGGGGAAAAGGATATAAAACCTTGTCACCATTTGTTTAGTCAGAAATGTATAAGTCCTGACAAATAAAATGTCTGTAAACCATTGTATGAAAACATTCTGTATAACTATAATAACATCACATGATTTCAAAATCCAGACGACATAACATTATACCGTACATCTGCTACATCATCATTCTGTACACTTCACAAATATACCTCAGCATGTATTTGTTATCAATTTTTAAGCCAGTGAATGCAGTGTAATTTTGAATAAACATTGTCATACTTCTTCCTCCAGGAAGAAAAAAAAACCCACATCCCCGTATACCCTATTATTAAGCGAGTACTCCGGCCCCAAATAATATAAAAAAATAAATAAATAAATAAATACAAAAAATCAAACATTTGAAAACATGTAAAAACTACTTCAGGACTGGAAATAAAATTACAATGAAAATTTAGGGACTCTAATTCTGTAGGCATATTCTTAAACTACCATTGCATTGCTAATACAAGAAATGTTTTCATAAAAAGTTCTAATTACACAAAAATTACTCGAGTCTTGTCGGTACGGAGCCACTGATCTCTACACAGATCAGTGTACATGTACGTACATTCAAGAGAATTGCATACGATCCTTACAATAATATCAAATTGGCAACGCGCTATTTCTCGTCTGTTTCATGGTAGCTACGACCCGCTATGACCGCCTATTTTCGAAATATTTTCACCCTGACGAGGTTTTCATTAGTTTTAGCAGTTCATATTTGCAAAATCATAATATTTACATCAGCAAATGTGATTAGCTTTGGGAAATATTCGAATAGATTACATAATTTCTTCGTACGGCGGAGACGGAGATTGTGCTGTTTCACTCTCGTCGCACGGTGAGTTTATACACGTGTATGAACGGAGAGTTGGCGGTCTCGTTCACGCCCATTTCTCTTAAATAACTTGTCAATTAAAATGACGTATTATACGAACGGCAAAGATTCAGTCGTAGGAATAAGCTGATTTGGGTTCTGTGTATTTTTATCATTTTATTAACATTATCTAAATCTTGGACCAGTAATCTATGCAACGGACTGGAACAAAAATCGCGCTCGGCCAACGGTCTAATAGTGATATCAAACTCAAGAAAGTCTGTAATTTTAAGGTCTACATGTACCTTCGTCTATGGAACGATTTTTATATCATGTTACTCTTAATAAATGATGTAGAATTTCAAGAAATTAACAAACTAGTTGCTTATATTGTCCAGTCTCTCAATTGTGATTCCAACTCAAGAAAGTCTGGAAATTATAAACAATTTTAATGGTCCAGTCTAGCTTAATTGGCCCATGGAGCATTTTCATGTCATGTTCTGTAATATTCATATACATTAAGCTTCACCATCATAAATGTTGCGACAGTCGAATGTTAAAATCGTCATTGTTATTGATTTTCTGCCCCTCGAATGGCAGATTACACAGCTGAGCTGCTAGTCTATGAGGCGAGCGAGCTACATCGGCCCCACCTATTGATTTTAGTGTACGTGTGATAGTGGAACCACACACCATTGAAGCCTTTGAGGGGAAGAATGAAGTCAATCATTGAGCCAATCAGTGACAAAGGCTTGCCTCCAGGTCGGGATTGCTCGGGCCACTCAAAGGGGGCTGCTGATTAGGCCATTTTGCAACCCAAGAATGAAATCAATATGGACATAAAGTCTGGCTTTATAGCTGTATATTTCTTTGTGTCTGTAAACTGCAAGATGGCTAAGCTGTGACACCTTCTGTCCTATATACTGCTGTGCTGATGCAAATATATACCGGTAGACCCAAAACGATTCACAAACGCACTATATCCAGTATCAATAGACCATTTTACTTCAGTGGAGTTCCATAAAGTTATACTAAAAGGTGACAAACCAATTAATTCTCTGATATGAACAGATGTACAAACTTAAGAATATAACTCTAGGCTATAAGTTACTGTACATATCTTGCAAAGAAAAGAAAAGAATAGAGCAATAAAGAGGAAAAGGGACAGAGTGAAAGAAATGCAAGGGGAGCGAACAGGGACAGAGTCTGCAATAGAGATAAAAATGAAAAAAGAACGGATGGGAATGATTTAAGGTTACATGCCAGGAACCCTTTCATCATTTACACATTCCATGTACATGTAAATATTGACCTACTCGGCTCATCAATTAAATACCATCCACCATCCACCATCCAGCAGGCCCGCCAAATTTTCAAGAGCAATTTTATGCTGTAAATTGTTAAAATATTTTGGTGAATATTTCAAGCGTGAGCTTATAATGGATTCCAGTATATATAGGGACAGTGGTAAGGTTCACACAGCAATCCGTTAACTTTAGGTTGTGGTTTTAAACTTCAAAGTTATCTTTGTACTTGAGGTTACAAAACTTTAGGTTTACACAAAGTTGTAGACCATAATTGAGCAATCTAAAGGTTAGTGCAATAACTACACGCAACAAGGGCCTCATTCGAAGTTATGTGCCAGGTGGACACTGGACACAATTAAATTCCATGTTTATCCAACTTTTGGTTAACATGCTTGCCTGGCCAGTAGTTCAAAGCGTTAAATACTTGTTGTTTTGGTCTCGTCCAAACCCTCATCATCGTTATCAATTTTGAAGTTTGAAGTTTGGCAAACTGCAAGACTGTCCCATGTGAACATAACTAGAATCGTGCTTTCCTTGGGGTACAGCCCAACCAAGGACCTTGACCTCACAATTTATCAAGATTTAAGATGTGTTCACACCTTGCCTAAGACTAGTAAGAGCTAAAGTAAATGCTTATATATTTTGTTCCCAGTTATCTTCTTGAAAGATTTTAGTACACGACTATGACTTTCATTATATTATCTCAAATTCAATCAGGGTTCATAAGATTTGCTTTGACTTGCATGCTTACTAGACGTTTCATGTTTTCTAAAGAGACATTTGATGTATATCCATTTTAATTTGGGTATGAACATGCCCTAAAATGTGAAATTTCTAACTGGATCCGCGGATGACTGACTTGCATTCCCACTACACATTTCCTACTTTCTAACAAAACATATCCATTCTACTTTCAGTATGAATTGACATACCCTAAAATGTGAATTTCTGAACTGAATCCGTGTAAGACTGACTTGCACGCTTACTGCACATTTTTTATTTTCCAACAAAACATTTGAAATATATCCACTATACTTCAAGTGCGAACACACCCCAACATCAGAATTCGGAGCTGAATCGCTGAGATGACTAGCCTGAACGCTGCCGCACATTTCTCATTTTCCAACAAAACAAATATACTTCCAGTATGAACACACCCCACCATCTGAACTCGGAGCTGAATCGAGGAGATGACTGGCCTGAACGCTGCCTGCACATTTCTCATTTTCCAGGACGCTTCCTCCTAGGTGCTAAGTTTGTAATATATCACACCTCTGACTCCTTCAATCATCAGATGTTGCACCGTAGTACGGTACGGAGGAACTCCGGCTTTCTGATTTGTTTAGATTTCAATATATCCTCCGTTGAGAGCCAGAGGGGCGTTAACTCTCTGTTAGAGTATATAATTTGACGGCCTTCTGGCTCTGATTAACTGATATGCCTTCTCACATTGCACTTCCACTCTTCTGTAGAAGAAAATTGAATTTCATTCATAAACCTTCTCTCCATCTTCTTTTCTTTTTCTTCAATTTTCAGATGTTGACTTAGGTTGCTAGCTATGGATTCCAATAATTGATTTATTAAGGGTTAATAAGATGACTGAAACCGGAAGATGATATTGCAAGAATTGCATTTATGAATCTCCACTGATAAATGCTTTAATTTTTTTTGTAAATGTTGATATATCACATAACAATCACAAAATGAGAAACATATATCATAGTTATATTTTAAGAGGAAATGGGCTGCATGAGAATCATATATACCGGTATTCATATTCAAACATATCTAAAATACAATGGTGATGGACAAAATAAAAGTAAATTATGCCTCAAAAATGTTTGCGAAATCTGTTTCAGTGTAGATTGAATTTCCAAAGTCTATGGGCATGAATGATTATCAATCATCTCACAGAAACCCTCTACCCTCAACACACAAAAGGGCATGTTAAAGAGTTGCTACACCTAGGAAGATCCCAACAGACTCAATATTGGGTGATTTTAAAGTTAGACAAAACATTCATATAAAAAACATATTTTAGGATTGATTTTATGGAATATACTTATCCAACATGTGCCTCATCCCCCCCCCCTTCTCTCTCGTCTCTCCCTCTCTCTTTCTCTCTCTCTACCTCTCCTCCTCTCTCTCTCTCTCTCTCTCTCTCTCGATCTCTCTCTCTTTCTCTTTCTCTCACCTGATTGATTGACTAACCAATCTAAATTTCTTTACATTGAGAGATCTTCCGTTCAGAGCCAGAAGATCATTATTCATTAATTGTTAAATGTATATGAGTTAACGTCATTCTGTTTCCAAACAGTCCAATTTATCATCTATTACTCCATAGAGAGATGTATATCAGAGAAAAGATAGCAATCCTGAGCAAGGTAACAATTTTAACAAATATCTTGAATCAAGAGTGAACAACTATATTATTACTGTAAAGAAAGTGAAGGAAAAGCTGACTTACATCTGCAATACCTTCTGGTAGTGGTTCAAGAAGGTGATCTGATTCTGTTTTAGTACATATGACAGCTTCTGAGGTGACAAGACTCTGGTTATCATTCCCTTCCCCGGCCGGAGACGGCTGTATTTAAAATTGAAAAGAAATATTGAAATATAGCTTGCATTCACATTATGCTAAAGACCATACAAAAATGCTTGATGCTTGCTTCATACACGGCTTTGTAAATCTTTTTACAGAAGAATTGCACATTCAATACATATGCACTTCAATTTTAACAAAGAAAACTTGGAAATTTACTGAATATTAACCATAAAATACAAATTTAAAAGTAAATAAATAAATAAAAAGGCCCCTATATCCGAATTCACTTTACCATAGGCCAATATCAAATATTTGTATCAATATAGCATGCAAACTTCCCATCACTGTAAAATAAATTTGACTTTTTATTTTTAAGGAGTTCTTTTTAGATTTTCTAAAGAAATCTTCCATAGAAGATTCTAAATTACATTTGATTTCTGCTATTTTTACTAGATAGCTATAGGCAGCAGGGAAATACAGAAAGGATAAATTGAGTAAACATACTACATTCATTACATTACAATTACAGGATGCACAATTAGGTGTTGGCCCATACAAGATTTAAGAGTGAAAAGACTGAAAATCATTGACTTGCAATCCCTGTGGTTTAAGTAAAGAGGAACCTAATGATATTCCTTATTCAGTTAAAATGGGGCGGAGCCTAAACTATCAGGTCACGCATGTGTGCACCTATGCAGCCATGTATTATATATCTATGAGTCAGACCTACCTCGGTAGTTTCTTCCGGGATTGTATCAAGAAGCTGATCGGATTCTGTCTTCTGACAAACCATTGTTTCTATCGTCTCTCTCCTACTCTCATCAGGAGGAACAAAATGAGACTGCTCACAGATGTGACGCAGAGGAGAGGACGGCTTGTTTGATGCTGTAACGATTAAAGGGTTAAAGGGTAAAGGTTTAAAGGTCAAAGGTTATACATGGTTTCTAGCATTTCTCTCCTACTCTCGTTCAGGAGGAACAAAATGAGGCTGCTCACAGATGTGATACAGAGGAGAGGATGGCTTGTTTGATGCTGCAACAGTTAATGGGTTAAAGGGTAAAGGTTTAAAGGTCAAAGGTTATACATGGTTTCTAGCATTTCTCTCCTGCTCTCGTCAGGAGGAACAAAATGAGACTGCTCACAGATGTGATGCAGAGTAAGGCTGCGACGGGTAGTCGAATGCTCGAGTACCCGCACGGTTGACAACTACTCGGGTACGATTTCTCGTACCCGAATATTCGGCCGCAAAAAAAAAAAAAAAAAAAAAAAAAAAAAAAATGTCCAGGCCCACGCTTACCCGTGCCAGGGAGAGCGGCAGCCGCTGGCATGGTACCGTCGGTAAAAATGTTTCCCAACTCAAGCACTGTCAAACTCACCTTTCAGAAACTGGGACCAAATGTCCAGATTTCTGTTTGGACTTGGAGGAAAATGGATTATTCTGCCATCTTTGGTTTTTTAAACAGCATTGTTTAATGTTATTATTCTTATTAAATCGGCGCCTTCAACTGCAACTTAAAGTAAAATTGCATGCGTTTTGGGCGAGGGATCTGAGAAACTGCCGAGTGGTATGGTAGTGGCAAAAAAAGTCAAAAAAGAAAAAAAAAGTCAAAAAAAGTCAAAAAATCCAAAAAAAATCCAAAAAATTCAAAAAAATTCAAAAAAAATTATAAAAAAAACATGGCGTCCGAATACTCGAGTATTCGCCTGTAAGCCTGGGAGTGTACTCGGGTACCTCATTACACTGTTGTGCACAGCCTTAATGCAGAGGAGAGGATGGTTTGTTTGATGCTGTAACAATTAAAAGTTTAAACGTTTAATGAGTAAAGGTATAAAGGTCTAAAGAAGAAAATTTGTTTCCATCATTCTCCATCACACTCTTATCAGAAGGAACAATATGAGGCACTATAAGTGAAAATGTTGACCCTACCTCTGACCCCCTACCCCTGAAATATGGCTATGCTGCCATTAGGACTTTGGAGGACATACTTTATCCTCTTTCTATATTTAATGGCTTACCCTCTGATAATTGAATGCAGGGGTTTCTGGGATGGCTTTGTTCCAGAGTAACACTGCAACTAGCCATCTTATTATAATGCGAAAAATAGTGTACCTTCCTGTAACTACCACCCCCCCCCCTCCCCTCCCCTAAAAAAAATGACTTTACTTTTGTCTGAAGGGCATACTTTTTACGCTATCTTGAAAGCATTCCTGAGAAATACATAGTACTTTACTCAACTTCTTTTGAAACATCTGGAAAAATACCTCTCCAATTTTAATTTGTCCTCAGGCTAGGAAAAGTGCACTGTATCCTTTGGAAAGGCGCCAAGTAAATCCAATTATCATTGTTATTATTATTATTATTATTTTGGCTTACCTTTTGAGATTATAATGCAAGGGCTTCTTGGATGGTTTTGCTCCAGAGTAACACTGCAACTTGCCATCTTATCAATTAGCTTCATACCACCTTGCAGCAGGGTGCTGACATTGTCCTGGTGTAGATCAGTCTTGGCTCAAAATTCTGATCTAAAAAAAAAGAAAATATAAAAGAACTCCTGAATCCTTACCCCCTGGAATGATTGAAAATAATTTACATCTAAATCTGTACATGGACTTGTCATCCTCTCCTTATCATTGCTCTTTCCATCTTTCTTCCTTCTTTTTTTTCTCTTTGTACCTCCACTTCCACATTTTTCATAATATCCCCTTCATTATTGAGTTAATCAATTTTCTGTTTTACAAGGTCTTTCCTCTTTCTTGCTTTCCTACACTTACTTCTTTGTTTAATACTTCATTCTTCTCTATTTCTTTCTTTCTTCTCCCATTCCTCTCTCTCTCTCTCTCTCTCTCTCTCTCTCTCTCTCTTCCTTTTCCCTCTCTCTTCCTCTCTCTCTCTCTCTCTCTGTCTCTCTCCTGTATTTCTCACTCTCTGTTTGCTCTTCTCTTTTCTTCTACCTCTACCCCTCTCTCTATATCAGTCACTTTCTCTTTCTCTCTTCCTCTCCTTCGCTCCCTCCCTCCCCCTCTCTCTCTCTCATTCAATATGTTCCTATATCTATCTATCCTCCTACATGTTTTCCCATCTTCTGCGTTGCATGCTCCTGACTGTAAAATGTAACTGACGTAGGACAGAAATCTTTTTTAGGATATTCCATGAAACACTCAAATTGTGCACATTACATGAATACAAATTGCAAGTTCTCTCTATAAATAGTTGAAACTACCCTATAAAATATGAGTGCACTGTATCCACAAGCAGAACTCCATGATTTATCTGTTTGCTCTCTGTTTACCACTGTCAAGTTCAATTGAATATAAACTTCCTTAAACATAAATGATTTCTTTATCCCCATACTTATCTGTCACAAGAAACATGATGATAATGATTTTATTGGGAAGAAAATCAGTTTTCATAGTATCTAATTCAAATTTAATTATTTTGAATTCAATGATAAACAGAAACTTGATTGTATAATGCTAAATGTAGGCCTATATCGTTTTGTAGTATCCTGGTTTACTTCTCTAAACATTACTTGTGCATGATGAAGGGCCTGATTATACTTTATCCCCTCTCCCTCCTTACACCACCCCCCCCCCCCCCCCCACCTCTCTCTTCCTCTCTCACCTCCTCCTTCTCCCCTCCTCCTCCTCTCCCCTCTCTCTCTCCCTCTTTTCCCTCCTTTGTTTTATCTCTATCTTTCTTTTCCTTTTTCTCTCTCCTTTGTTTTTTCTCTTTCTCTTTTTCTCTCTATAGAAATTAATCTCTTTCTATTTCTCTCTCTCTCTCTGAGTCTCCCTCTTCTCTAAAGAGGTGAGCATCTTGCCGACATTGAATGTTATTTGATAATAAAGGTCCTTGGCTCTTCTACAGGCCACCATTTCGATCACAGACAACAACAACAACAACAGTATATACAACCATACCATGGACCTACCTACGTAGGTCCATGATTCAGACAAACACTAATTACCATTTCTCTCCCAACCATCCAATCCTTTGAAATATGAGTCCTGGTCGAACTCTGTCCATATGAACATAGGAAAAAGCCAATGATGGATCTGTTTATTCACTGTTTGCATAAAATAATTGCCAATAAATCACTTTCTAGGGAACATATCGTCGGCCTTATGCCAAAAGGGCCCTTAACTGCTTTTGGCCATTCCGAGATAATCGCGTTTAAAGGTTTTGGCCTCTCTAATAATCAAAAGTTTGTGGTCGTTTTATTGCTTTTGAAGCCAATTTCGATAAATGTGTTAAGTAATTAAGTTTTACATGAAATGTGTTAAATTTGTTATAAAATATTCAGAATTGTACATGCTATGTGCAAAAAACATGTTAGGGCCTTTTTGGCATAAGGCTTGAATGTAGCGTATGTTAGCGTATGTTATGCCAGAAGGGCCGTAACCTACTCGGCATTATGCCAAAAGGGGCGTAACCTACGCGGCGTTATGCCAAAAGTGCCTTAACCTGCCGTTATCGTACGCGTAACTATGCGCGTAACTATGCGCGCGTACGCGCGCATAGTTAGCGCCCTTTTGGCATAAGGAAATTTTCTTGTTTTCGCAACACCTTTGGTTTGCCAGAAAGGCCCTCCTAACGCAAATGGATCATCCGTGGAGGTTAAGGCCCTTTTGGCGTAAGGAAAAAGATGAGATACGCGTTAAGGCCCTTTTGAAATTCATAATTATCTTCATAAATAAATCGAATTTCAACAAGTGAAGCACATCATTTTAAAGAGAATGATGAAATCTACAAGGTGATATTAATAACTCAATAACCCCCAAAATCGGGTTAAGGCCCTTTTGGCATAAGGCCGACGATATGCCATGCTCGCATCCCTTCTGACATCCCAGCACCAGCAACATGCAAGGCTGGATTACAAGGGTTGCATTCGATTAGTATCTTCAATCATCAAGCAATGGAGTGGACTTCAATGACTTCTGGGACCCCTTTCACAAACCTTTTTTTTCAATGACAAATGACAAAAATCAGTGACAAATCTGCTGATAACCAATTAGAAGCAAGGATTTCAGTAGCTTATAACAAAAACTGTCATTTGTCACTGATGACAAGTTTTGTGAAATGCCCCGTGCTTTCTTTGCCTCTCTGCACAGTCGCTCGTTTGCTACACATGCCATTTTGCACAAAACAATGGGCACCAATTGATGGAAGGATTGCTTTGTGCCAAAAGTTTAAGAACATATTCACAGCAAAGTTTCAACTTGAGGTATTTGAAATCATTCTTATATTTATAAATTAGAATGTCAGATAAACGTCTCAAATTTGTGAAAAGGAATCTAATTATCTAAGCAAGTATAGGCCTGTACCTATCACAAGTTGCATATCTGTGTTTTGCTTTTGATAAAGAATAAATTACAATTTTTTAATTTAAATTATGTATTTCTTTTGATTACATACATCATTATGAAATGTAAACCCTTTTGGGATATTGTAAAAGACAACTAACCTATATAACTATTCCTAAGACATAAATATACACAGTTGCATAGATCTAACACATCATTTACAAAAATGATCTCTAATCTAATCTAAGAGTGGGAGGGAGGGAAGAGGGAGTTAAATTTAAAACAGTATTAACTCTACATGCACATATTGATATAATGGTTGTTACCCTGATATTTTTTTTCACAGCCGCCCCCCCCCCCCCCCTTCCAGGAAGAACTGTATTTTATATGACGAAGCCACCTTTAAAATCAAATGTAATCAAATTAAATCAAATCATATCACAAAGCTTCTGGTAAGGACAGGCAGAAAATAAAGTATTCCAGAATAAAATGAAATGTATACAAATAAATTACAGGGCCTATCTCAGACTAAATGACCAGCACTGAAGGAAGGCCCATATCAAAACAAAATATATTACATTGGCTCAGCTCAACTAATCTGCTCCTTGAACAAATTTCTTTATGATTTTAATTAAACAAAAATTATGTCATTTTCATTTCAGTCAAGCATAAAAGAATTGTTACTACAAAGTAAAACTATCACACATAGTACATACACTCTGAATACAGAAAGCCTGTAAACTTTTCAAGTCTCCCATTTGCCATTACAAAAACATATCTCACACAACAGCAGATGGTTCTAACACAGCTAGCACAGACTCACATGGTATCACAGCTCAGTAGCGAACAACAAAAAAACTGGATGAGTAAAGGGAAATCATGAATATTGCATAAATCCATCATAGCACAATCTAGAGTCCCTTACCCCCAGCGGCCCTGGGTCTCTGCCAGCCAGAGCGACCCATGCACCGCGATGATCCCCACGGGGACTTTCCCGGGCGTTAAGTCTACCAAGCAAGGTACGTGCGTGCTCACCTGTTTTTAGGTACGGGTTACTCCACTCTATATAGATGACACGATAGTTGCAGCTGCAGACGACATATTCGAAAAAAATAGTTTCAAACAGATGCTTTATCGATCATTGGCTATAAAAAGACAACCGTGTGATACGAAAACCATCTGGAGAAGTACAGGTCCAAGTTGAAAAACACGGGATTCACATGTTCTTGATGTATTAACAGAGCGTTACCATAATTATAGTGAGTTTATTACACCAACTTGATCCGAGAAATAGGCGCCTGTGCATTCCTCCAGCGAGCCCCAACTGTCTTGTATACACCGCTAGGTAGCTGTATCATCATCATCACATGCGTCTAAATATAATGGACTCGTCCAGCTTTCGAAACAGTCTCGAATATGTTTCATATTATCATTTCGCGGTGTGGTTTTTATGCTTCGCTCTTTGGGGTAGAAATATCCGTTTCATTATAATTTCATAACTCGATTTCTCAGTTACCGTGCAATATCGTACATAGAGAGAAAAAAGGACGCCTACTACATATACTAAGTACGCGGGGTTCTAATATCCTTCTATAAATAATTGATGGCTTTTGAAGTTACTGAATGTTATTGAATACTAAATATTTCCACGTTCTTTGAAGTCTTTTTCATGTTTGATTATTAAACATGTTTTCCTTCAATATCATTATGGTAATGGACATCACGGTTGATAAAGGACATACTCAAATCATTGATATCATGAACTTAATTGTCATTCCCTTGTAATTGTTATAATTTGTTATACCCTTGTCAACTCATCTTATATTTTTCTAAGACAATGGCCTTAGTTTCTCTCTCTCTCTCTCTCTCTCTCTCTCATCACAATCCTTCCCTCTTTCCTCCCTCTCTCTTCCCCTCCCCTCTCCCCTCTACAACTTTCTTTCGCTATGATTAAACATTTGACCTAACACAAATGAGTAAAGTAACAATACCACATAATGCTCTCGGCGGGTAGGAAAACATATCATCATCAAATTCTCTTCAAAATAGCATCATAGACTAGTAACTTCGAATATCTGCTCAGTCACCATAGTGTGACATAGTTCTATTGGCGTCATGGAATGTTAAGTCCCTCTAATGTGTTGGGAGCCCCACATTCGCCAATAATTTGATAGTATCATAAATTATGATACTAGTGAAAGGGATGTCATATGACACACTTCTGCAAAGGTTCAAGTTCCCCTAAAAAATGTGTTTGAATACAAATATTGATCAAAGAAAACATAATTTGGGTTTTCTGTCGTACGCAGAAAACCTACATTTTGTATTCGTTTATCAATATTCAACTTCAAACACATTTGTTTTGAGAATCCTTGCAGAAATGTCATTTAAGTGAAATTTTGCCATCAAATTTGTTGGGCTCCCAACACTTTAGAGGGGCTCTAAGGTTTTGATAATGACGAGAATAAAATTCTCACATAATCATACGAAACAGTCTTTCAAAATGTAAAAACTATTAAAAGATAAAACTTGGTTTCCAGCAGGTTTTCTTCGGTTAGTTAATATTGTTCAGGTTTAAACAAATATCTACATATTTCGTTCCAAAATTCAGAAAACCTTCAAACTAGTTCGTTTCAAAATGCAATTCCAAAGCTTGCCCCAATAGCATCACGTATCCTTTTGAAATAACTCAATGCTTATGTTTATTCTGTTTCTCTTGCCTGCAGGGGCGTAGACAACGGGGGGGATGAGGGGGATGCATCCCCCCCTCCTCACAAGGTGGGGGGGATGGCATGTACAATCATCCCCCCAGGTTTTGGGGAATGATATTTACTTACTTAATAAGTCATAATGATGATAATAATAGTAATAATAATAATGATAACAATTATAATATTAATAATAATAATAATTATGATGATGATAATAATAATCCTCATCATTATTGTAATTGTGTTTATTGTTATTAGCCGCATTCACACGGTGAAAGCCAATTCAGACGGTAAAAAAAAGAAAATCTTACAAGTATTTTGTGGTTATCTTGTGGTTTGGAAACCACAAGATAACCACAAGATTAAACAGGCGCGGATCTACGGGGGGGGGTTAGGGGGTTTAAACCCCCCTTGGGCGGCCCAAAAAACAAACAA
>JAVYIG010010512.1:0-68489 GCA_035222895.1 Strongylocentrotus droebachiensis | reverse complement strand
GGCCATTGGAGAATACAACTTTACCTGTGTGTCCACCTTGCCGCGTTTTTCAAGTTTGGCGTCCCGCTTTGCACGCCACGCGTCCAGTATTTACCAGCTATACAGTCGCCGTGCTGTTGTGTATGCGTGTGTAGTGGGCACGACAAAGCGCGTGGTTGTGCATTCATGGAAGTTGTAAATGTGTGATTCTTGATTACAATGGGCACGGGTGTATTGGCGTAGAGTTTAGGGTTCATTTGGTAATGTAAGAATCGACCCGTCTGAATTAGACGTCCCCATTTCGTCGAATCTCGTTCCAGCACACCACATACCTGTATCTCGAACGCTTAAATTACCATGGTACTTAAATGTACGCTTCCCCTTTATTACAGCGTGTGGGCCAGCCTTCACGTTGTAAAGTACGCTTCGTTCGTTAAACCTGTGCCCTATGGCGTTTTAGTTTTGTAGAGAGCTACCCAGTGTGATCAGACGGACTCGCATGGGAAACAAACAACTGTAAACGGTGTGCACTTCTACTTTTGCAAACATAAGGCCATACTGCGTAAAGTGCAAGCATTTCTGTCGATGAAAAGTCCAAAAATGAATATCCGGTATGTTCCATACGCAGCAATGTAAAGTGAGACAAGCAATACAATATATTAATCGAAACAAACTTTTTTTCTTCAAAATTTAAAATCGTAATCAGATTGGTGAGAGGGAGAGTAGTTGCAAAATTTCGCAGATCATAACATCGAATAGTTTTCAGGCGCGGATCTACGGGGGGGTTTAGGGGGTTTAAACCCCCCCCCTTGGGCGGCCCCCCCCCCCCCCCAAAAAAAAAAAAAGGGAAAAAAAAGAGAAAAAAAAGAAAAAAAGAAAGAAAAAAGAACGCACGCTGGAGAGAAACCCTTTCAAGTGCAAATATTGTGAGAAGATATTCAACTCATCTGGTAACTTAACCAAACACATGATAACTCTGGATATAACTGTGTATTTAACTGTTACTTGATTTAAAAAGACGTTATCATGCACTGCTTTTTATGGTCTCCATTGTGTTAATAGATGCCAGGAAAACATCACTTACGGGGTTCAAATAAACACCCACAAAAAAATCGGCTCGCCGCTTTGCGGCTCGTGGACGATGCTCCGCATCGCCATTATTTTGGTCAAACCCCCCCCTTAGCAAAAAGCTAGATCCGCCCCTGGTTTTATTTGATTATCATATTTTGTCAAACAGCCCATTTGACCTATTTATATAGCAACGACGATTATATTTAGAGTATAGAAATGGGGGTAATACAGGGATCCTTGTAAAAACATACATAAACAAATGAAATGTGAATCTTTGTACTCAAATTCCTGTGAAAAGAGAGAACCCCCCCCCCACAAAAAAAATAATAAAATGAAATCATTATTAATACATTTTCACAGAATGACGGTTTTGATACATTATTTTCGAATTCTTAATGGCTCTTTCACTTTTCTAAACTCGCTGTTTCAAACAGTTTGTAGTTCTATAGATTATCATCCTTATCGTTTGCATTTATTTGTACTTTCATGTTATTTTGGGAAGGTAATAATGTCTTTAGAATATGAAAATAAAATATGTAATATGAATTCTAAAAACAAAATTGTTTCTTCAAGTACCTTAAACAAAACGACAGCAATAACATTAACACACTTCACTCCTCGACTCATTTGGCCTCAGGAAACCTCACACAAAGATCAAGTTTACTCAGAGACGGCTTCATGTTGTCCTGATAGCATCTCTAAGTACCCTAGGCTTGACTAAAAAGTGCCTTCGCGTCGTCTTTACTAGGGCATCAATAATGGCTAACCTAGAATATGAAGAAGCAAAATCGAGTAATCGATGATAATTTTCCCCTCTCATTCGAATAGCTTTTCTGTTAAAAGCCTACTCCAAGGCCCCATTCTACTCGTCAGCCTGTATTAAATACTGTATAGCAATCGAAACCACATGGCCACTGTGCCTGCCAATATCAAAATTGCTTTTATATCTCTTTCCCTCGCAAGTCGTGGACAGTAACCCGCTTTCTAGTAGAATCAGAAGTAGTTATTATTCATCCAATAATTAAATGTTACCTTTTTTCATCATGATCCTCCAAAGTAGATAACTATAGATGAAGAGCCTAGACCTAAGATATTGACGTTCATTTTCATGGATCAAAGTAAAGTGTGTAACGGCGTAATTTGTTACAATGTTTCTTCTCACTTCTGGAAGACGTTCTAACGCCATGCAGTGCTTTCAAAATCCTCAACGTCATATCAAAGAGTACATTTGAGATTATATCGATAGCACATTTATTCCTTTAGATTTAGAAACCGTCAATGAACAATCATTCTCTTTAATACAGACTGTTTGTTTAATATAGAAATCACATTTCTTTTCCTATCTGTAAAGCTCATATTCACAAGAGATTCAGTTTGTGGACAATTTATAAACAAGAGTGTAAGGTTTTGCACAATATATATCGTTTGCGAATAAATCCTCAAAGTTAAAACTAATATTATCTTTCAAAAATACCCTCGTTTTAGACTTAACTCTTTCTTGTTGTTGAGAATCATGACCTGAGAAAAGTAGGTCTACTTCTATTAACCCGTTCGATGTATCATAGTTACAAACGGTCTGCTTTAATACCTACAAGGTTATACCTTAACCGGCAACTTAACTTAAGTTTTGTTTTTTTTGTTTTTAAAGATACACCTTAAGTACTGGAAATGCGATTGCATTGTGAAAGAAAAGGTGTGGAAAGGATCAGAAACAGTTGATCATGTAGCATGTAAGTATTGATGTGCATTGCAAGGTTCTGGAGTCATCAAAATCATGATAAATTTGACCCGAGTCTTGGTAAAGTAGCACTGTACACAGAAAGCTATATATGGGACAACACACATGGTGTCGGGGCTAGTACTACCTTGATTTCCTTGTCTTTCTATGCTCATTACTCAGCCAGTATACATTTTATTCCAAAATTGTTTGGCACATGTCATTTATTTGTAATCTTGAACATTCAGTGTAAGTTACGTTTGATTCTGTGAGAATTAATTTTCTTTTTTTTACCAGAACTGGAGTTTATCTTTGATTTTTCAGTTTTTGCTTTTAAAAGGTGAATGAACTTAATAAAGGACTTGCTTCTTCGTTTTGATGATAGAGCTAACAGGCAAAAACACGGACAGATCCACGTTTTGTGAGCCAGAACATAGTAGAGATACACGCAACGTTTCCTGTACGGTCCCTCATACTCGAATCAGACATAAGAGTTCTTGATCGAAAGTGACGTGCTTCGTGCTTATGTTGTGGTAGTAATAATTGATGTGCTTTCGATGTATTGAATATATCACGCTGTCGCTCCCCATCGCTTCATAGAAGGGATCTAATATTTCAGGCAAGGCCTAATTTACTCTGGCGTTATATCCTTCGGTCATACATAAAACGAGCTGGGGAAAATAATTTTTCCGTCGGTGTAATTGAAGTTGATTGTTATTTTATGCGGAGTGATAATTGCGGAACACCATTTCAGGAAGCAGGCCAGATAGAACGCCTTTGGAATAATAGGTAATATCTGTGTGAGGAATGTTCAACTCTCAGGGTGTGAAATCCTTGAGACAATCGAGTTCGCTTTCTACTCCGAGTTATGCATAGTAAATTGGACACTCTTTTCCAATTGATTGAACCAGAATCATCGAAGTAGGTCATAACTGAATTCGAGCATTCTTTTTTGTACGAATGAATGCGTACAAATTAAGCCGCTAAAATAGTACGTTCCCTTGGAACAGACACCTTCTTAGAAATATTGTACCGTACAATATTTCCACAGCGTACTATGATGTATCACATTTGGATAGATTAACATCAACAGCCAATTAACGACCCAAAGTTCTTTTCAAACTTGAAAAATGAAAAGTAACCATGTCAATTCCGATAATATTGACAAGATATTAGGATATTAGAACGCGCAATCATACAATAAATCTCTTCCAACTTTGTTGCAAATGTAGGTAAATTCTTTTCCAAAGAAGACAAAGATGAAGATGGAAAACAACACCACCACCACCAATAACAACAAGATGAAGATTAAGGATAAATAAAAGTACATATTTTTATAAGAGGAGAAGAAGAACACCAACATGGTGCAGGAGAACAGAAGAGCAAGAAATGGATGAAGGAGATGAAGCAGAAGGTGAAAAGGAAGAGAAAAGGGTGGAGAAGAAGAAGATGAAGAACAAAATGGAAGACAAAAAACGATCAAGCAAATGGGAAAATAAAATAAAAAATAAACAAAGCAGGAGTGGAAGACGGAGAAGAAAAATACGAAAAGAAGAAGAAAATAAAAATGAAGCAAAATAAGAAATAGAAGCAGAAGATGAAGAAGAAGATGAAGAAGAAGATGAATAATAATAATAATAATAATTGTAATAATAATAATAATAATAATAATAAGAAGAAGAAGATGAATAATAATAATAATAATAATTGTAATAATAATAATAATAAGAAGAAGAAGAAGAAGAAGAAGAAGAAGAAGAAGAAGAAGAAGAAGAAGAAGAAGACGAGGAAGAAGAAGAAGAAGAAGAAGAAGAAGAAGAAGAAGAAGAAGAAGAAGAAGAAGAAGAAGAAGAAGAAGAAGAAGAAGAAAAATAAGAAGAAGGGGAAGAAGAAGAGGAAGAACAAAGAAAACTTGGACGCATGTATGGAACGCGCCCATGGTACAGACGGCTCCGCTTTCGTCGTTTCGGCTCATTGGGAATGATTACATGTGAAAATGATCCATGTTGTTGAGATTCCCAGCCTTAGGGTCTATTTTGGGAGAACATGAATGAATGAAAGGGGTAAAGGAACGGCTCTTCAAACAGGACCGATGGGTGCTGGTGTCGTTAATGCAAATGAAGACAGCTGACGAATGGCAAGAAACGATGGGAAATATCTGCACCGTATGCGCTGTAATCCCTCTGTGATCATAGTACATCTATTCTCCTTTATGTCCCTTTCTAAATGCTTTCTCTCAACCTCTCTCTCTCTCTCTCTCTCTCTCTTTCTCTCTTTCTATCTCACTCAATCACTCTTTCTCTTTCTCTCTCCCTATGTCTATCTGATTCACCACCTCTCTCTACTCTTCGCCTACCTTCTGTCTCTGTTTTCATGCTTCCTCCCTCCCTTTATTACCCCCCCTCCCCCACATACATGTATCTCCCTTGCACCCTTTCTCTCTCTCTCTCTCTCACACTCTCTTTCTCTTTCTCTCTTTCTATCTCGCTCACTCACTCTCTCTCTCTCTCACTCTCCCTATGTCTATCTGTTCCACCACCACTCCTCTGCCTACCCTCTGCCTCTGTTTTGTATGATTCCTCCCTCCCTTTATTCTCCCCTCCCCCATTTCTCCCCTCCCCATTCCTCCCCGCCCACTCTCTTTCTCCCCCTCTCTCTCTCTTTCATTGTCTTTCTCTCTCTTGTGACTATATCCATTTCTCTCATTACAGTCATCCAGTGTTATATTTAATTCTTCGAAGATCTCTCATTCCCATCCTTCCTATAAATCAGTTTCCTCTCAAATTATATCTGGTCTGGAAGGGGGCATCTCCCTCCATTCGAAGGGGATAAGATGTTGAATTATGTTGTATAGAAATTAATATTTCAGATAAAAACACGTTGCAATATTGGAAATATCTTTAGAAATTCTATATTTTTAGAACAGTTTTAATCACATGGGCACATTTACAGTATTTGTGCTCTAAATAAAGACTACATTCTTGCAGAAGACTGATAGTCTCAGTATCGGCATGTCGTTACAGAAAATGTCTACCTTTTTTGGTTTGCTTCCCTCAGCTGTTAATTTGGAAATATCAGGGACATGGCTGCCTCTCTCATTTCCTACATACTACACAACTCTAACCCACTTCTATATTTTCATTTAGCTTTCCATTCACGTGAATCTATTTCCCCCACCTTCTAAGTCCGTACCACAGCAAACGAGCTCCCATTTCTAAGGCATGCACAAAGTGATTGGAATGCAATATTGTTAATTGGTTTCGGCCGGTGTGTACAGAATAAATGCTTGACACGTTTATAACGGATTTTGATACTTTAGAATATAATGACGTTCATTATAGCCAACCAAAGTGCTATGAATTATTCATCTGTAACCTGGCATGCCTGGGCAAAATCTAGCTATCAATTCCCCCACTTCTAGGATGACATTATTGTCAAAATTACTTTTAGCCTTGTGCGGAATAGACAACAAGTTCGAGAGGAGAGGAATTATCGTGTTTGTCGTACGTTTTTCTCAACGCACTGGTATGAGCATATTGCATGTTGTTGGGGATTGGAGTAAAAAAAAAAAGGGGGGGGGGGATGGGACTGTTCAGGTATCAACTTTATCCTTGGGTAAGTTTTACCAAGTCTTTTCGATTGGTCTATGTGATGATCGAGCTTTCTTAGATTGCGAATTTCACAAAAGAGAAAGATGGAGAGGAAGATAGAGAGAGAGAGAGAGAGAGGGAGAGAGAGAGAGGGAGAGAGAGAGAGAGAGAGTTAGAGAAAGAGATAGTGTGTGTGAGATATATATATATATACATGTATATACATATTAGTAAATAAGGGATTAGAAAAGGAGTGAGAAAAGGGTTGACAGGGACATCAATGGAGAAAGAGAAGAAAAAGTGAGAGAAAAAAGAGAGAGAGCGAATGGGGGGGGGGGGATATATTAGAATGGTTATGGAGAAAAGGGAGACATCGAGAGGTGCAAACAAAAATGAATTTACATAAACCAAACTGCCAAATAACCTCACCGACATGCCATACTGACGATATTCAAAAAGAAACCCACGCACAAGATTCCAATCTCTAAATTGGCTCTAAATCTGTTTCTCGAAGTCTAGTGTATTGTTGCCTGACGATATCGATACACATTTGTGGTAATGCCACCGGGTAATATCGCCCCCATGGGGGAGATATACTCGCAGAAAATCCATGCCATAAATTTCCGTTTACTCATATTATTCACTATAAATCAGTCGCAATATTTTGACGTTGGCAGATATGGTTTACAGTATTACGGCAGTATATAGCCTGGATCCCTGTAGGGTATTTGTCAGTGTACAAAATGTGGCTCCGGGAGGTATACCCCATCACCTAAATAAATTTGATCAAAATGCTGAAAGCAATTTGCAATTATTTCCATAATGTGTTTTTAGCTTCTAGGAAGAGAAAGTTGAGTTATTGCAAGAGACACATAGACGCGTGCTTATCGTGCAGGGACTAAGCGAAATCAAATGAACAAACTACACAGAGACATTGTAAATATGCAGTCATGTTGCAGCATTTTGTTTTTCACTGTACACATAATATGAATACTACCAAGCACTGGATTATCATGAGACGATGGGTTATGTATTATACATATACACATTCTTTTTTCCAACATTACGTAACACAGATTCTCAGAAGTTCACGTTTTCATGTAGGTTGTAACCTTTCAAAATTTATACATGATGATGCAAACATTTATGTAATACTTCCAACATAATTATGAATGACGACTTTTCGGGGAAATGAATTAGATAAAATCCAAGGTTCAAGCGACCTTTGTTCATTTTCACTTCAATGTAAGTTGTCCTACTCATTTACGTAAATACATTCGCCACAAGAAATGAAAGGATTTTGATGCACTAGTTTTTTGTTTTTTTTTAATTGACGAAAAAAGTCTCTCTGACAAACTGCCTCTGTATATGTACTGTTATGAATATGCAAATTATACGATTTGGAATATGCTAATTCCAAGAGATGATCGAGTTAAAGTAATAAACCACGATCGGGGTAACAAACCGTCTTGGTGTTTGATTGTATTAATTTAATTCTAAGTTGTTGAAGGGGATAATGTAGCTAATTGCCTCAACCCAACAGTACACATAGATTACCTAATTGTTTGATCAAATTCCTAAGACAATTAATTACTGACATTTGGCTCTGTTAAACAGCCCATATAATGTACTTGTTGTTGTTGATGCCCTCCTCAATTGACTAGAATAAAAGATATACACAAACGCACAAGGGCAACGCTCTTATCAGAAAAACACGTGTTAAAATAATGAAAGGTAATTCAACATAATGCATTTTTAATAAACCATCAAATTGCCATCATATTGTCCTAAAAGTTATTCTATCTCATTCTCCTTGGGTTAATAGAATTCCATTTTCCCCTTTGCCGATGGCATTAACGCTACCATAGAAGCAACGAAGAACCACGCGGGCCTCAAAACACATTAGTGGGTGATGTCATTCACAGGCAACGATGGTTTCATGTACGTCATACGACTGAAGGTGCGAACCGGTAAAAAACTACTCTACCACGTGTGTTCAAGTGTCTGCCACACTCATGCTTGATGTAAAATTAATTTGTAGAGCGG
This sequence comes from Strongylocentrotus droebachiensis, assembly GCA_035222895.1. Lineage (NCBI taxonomy): Eukaryota > Metazoa > Echinodermata > Echinoidea > Camarodonta > Strongylocentrotidae > Strongylocentrotus > Strongylocentrotus droebachiensis. The sequence continues at coordinate 60,086 of JAVYIG010010512.1, read as the reverse complement.
GGCAAAGAATGGTTCCCCACTTCACCATCCCTCTGACTTATTCAAAGCGGCGGCAAGCAAGCACAGCCCGAGGGTAAGAACTATTCTATTTTTGTTTGTGCCTTTAATTCAACGGACTTGCCTCTGAGCTAATGTCACAAAACGTGTCAGGCTTTATTATAAATCGGACTCTCCAGCACTTACATTTCCTCCGAAACAGCATTTGCTAAAATTCCAATAATGTTTCTCCAATTACGTTCTCGTAACTAGATAACAGAAGTCAATTGTTTTCGTAGGAAAGTTAGGAACAACAATGACAAGGTCCTTATAACCTTTCATTCTTTATGCCACTGGCCTACCTTTCTCAAGTGTGAATAATTCGTCAAGGGTTTCCACCCCGAGTAGCTCACCTGCTAGGCACAATTTCCCCTCCTATGAAAAAACATCTAGAAGGGTTGACATTAATTGCCAATATCATTACAACCACCAAACCATACAGGCAGTACCTATATGTCTTATTCGCACCCACATCCCCTTGGCGGCCCTCTCGCCCCATGCCTGCCTTTGGTGTGTTTATGCACGCAGTTCGCCGGGGACCGAAATGCATTTTCCACACCAGTTCGAGGAGATACATTTATGAGTGCCCTTGAGTCTCAAAGTTATCATACACGACGACGATTCATCAGCGCTGGTGGCGTTCCGAGTTGTGTTAGTAGATTTCACCCTTAGCATACATCATTCTTATCAACGACGAGTACGTCCATATAGAAGTTTTATCTCCAGTAGAAGGATCACATTTACTGAGAGATGCCTGTTGCACACGAGACGTTATTTCGATCGCGTTTATTACACGTGCTCATCCGACCTGTTTAGGCAATTTGCATGTTAAAGTTAATGATTCGTGGTCAAATTTGCACTGTCCATTTTTTCCAAACATTTATCAATTTCTGCGCATCGAAGATCGTGCCATTCAGTCATAAATTCATACATAACGCCGCATGCCTCAATCAGAAATTACGCGGTGGTTTCAATTTATAATGATGTAATAAAGTGCAATTACGCGTCACATTTCTGTAACTTATATTAACTTAGAGCTCTCAGTGAAAACGAATTTGACCTATCATTTACACGCAAAATGAGGGTAGGGGATTAAGAGCACTTTTGCGGTCATTATGGTATAATAACTAGCGATACTTTTGTTAGCTCGACGGAAATTCTCGCACCGTATGGACATCGAAATACGATTTTTTGTTTTAACTTCCACATAGTGTGACATCTCCCATTGCGTTTCCTGGCAATTCGGGACGTCCTTTCATTCAAAGGCAAGGAGACGAGACCACTGTTTTTAATGTCATATCAAACTGACTACATGGTCTGTACTACACGATACCGCAAGAGGCGATTATACAGATAGTACACTGGTATACATGTACCTGACCCCGTATGGACAGCAATTTTGATGGCAAGTATCTTTCCATACGGTGTAAGATAGCTAGTAACAATACATCAGTCACAACGGCAGTGAGAACGACTCTATATACAACGATTCCCCCAAAAGACCAATTCTTGGTCATTTGGGGGTAATCTTAGTTTCTGTTCGGTGTTTTGTCGGTCTCGTCGGTGTGACTGAGGGTGTAAGAAACACAATACGAGAGATTATCACACGAAGTCATTTAATTTCAGGGGAGATCTGTTTAAATCATGAAAATGTCTCTGTATGGACACACTCTAAAACCCGGTAATTGGCGAGGCACTTGTTACATATTGATATATTGAAATAACATTCATATCTCTAATCACTTCCAGCGTATTCATGTTTTTGCACTTACGTGGGATGTGCTATTGAAATGCAAATAATTTAGCCGTAAGTGGGCATGTATTATGTATCAAAATAATCTATCGAACCGTTGGGCATGTACGTCAGATGAAAAGTACATTTTATAATTGCAACTCGTTGAAACTCACTTTCAAACGTGCCTGTTTAGTGTTCAATAAACATTAATTTCCTTTCTTCTTTTGCTCGAGCGTTTATCACTTAGACGTTTTACCGGAAATGACTTTGATTTTAAAAGCATATTATTTCTTACTTGCACGAGGACGACATACTTACCCAATCAATGTTCAATTTCAAGTTTTAACACTCGGAATAATAATACGTGCAGCGTCTTTGCAGGCAAATTCAAGTGTTCAGAAGCAGGGGGTGGTTGCTCATTTAAATATAGGCCTTTACCTCCAGAATACATGCATCATCATCACGAGGAAATGAACAAATTTGATATTTATAATTACTGTAAACAAAAATAACATTATCTGATCATTTAAGTGTTGGGAGGGGGGTGGTGACGTACGGTCGCCCCTGTACCCTTCGCTACGCCAGTGATCATATATCCCTATATTTTGATCCATCGTGCAAATTAGTGAAGTGTTTGATAATTTTAGCGAAAGCAACAGTACCGCAGAAATGGTGTCATATTTCCATGTCCTCATGCGAACAGCGAACAAAATGTGAAACAGCTTTTAGATTATTTGTTTAATGCCGTTGCAGTGAGTCTAGAATACAGTTCTTGGAAACCTACCACGTTATATATATTTACATTGCGTGTGCTACTCGCTTCACGCTTTGATGCCATGCCAACTTTCTTTCCACATAATTAACATAAGATGAATCAGAATCTTCAAGAGAGGTGTCGTTATAGGATTCTTTAAACACCTTATTGACTGCGAATACATGAGAAGGCTGTGGGCTCGACCCCCAAATTATCATCATTAATCATTTAAAAAAAACGGTAGTAAAATTACCAAAAGACGAAACATACACTGTTGACCTGGGTGTGAAAAATGGATTAGGAAGAGGTTTATTGAATTATGTATAGTATTTAAATTATAGAATGAACAGGCGGTGAAGTTCAAGGAGTATTTCTTCTCTACAGTCTTCATTCTCTTTTAGAAGATTACACAAGCAAAATGTGGCCGTGTGAATTCAGTTTTAGCTGGTCAGCTAGAAGCAGGACTACACGATCATTCATTATAGAAAATCATTTAGCTATTATTGCATTCAATCGTGTGTCGATTCAATACTATACACGTTTAGATCTTTTTCTACAACCAGGTCGGGTCAGGAAGGATTGCAATCCGTTTGCTGGGAGCAAGAAGGGCGTTTACTGACACAAGTGTAAATAGGGCTAACGTCCATCTGCCTCTCAGCAGACAATATTCACCTACATACATGTGACCCTTTAAGCCTAGACCAACGTTCAATAACATGCAAATGCTGTAAGCAATTTGAGAAGAACGTCCCTCGTTGTGGATGCATGTCTGAACGGAAAAAGCCCAGCGCGATTGGCATATCGGTCTAGGCTTGCAAGCGGGACAGGTTTGGGGGAAGACATGGCGGAACAGAATAAGGTTAATAAGGGAAGACGCCATTCCGACGCTTAAAGGTAACGTTATACCCTACTTGAGAGAAGGAGATTGCAGGTGACGCTCTGACAGAGATAAAAAGAGAAACCTAAACGATAGATGGAGAGATAGAGAGATATTGTTGATGGATAGCTGTATAGATAATATATGTTTACAAAAATCGGAAGAAAAAAACTATCTTCACGAGAGACATGGAGGGAGATGGATAGATAGAGGAACAAGGAGAGACAGAGACAGAAAATCGGAAAGAGGCACAACGTCAGAGATTGAGGACTGGGTAGGGGGTGGGAAGGGGATGGGGGAGAAAACAAATTTGATCGAAAAATGCATAATCGGTATAGATATATTCACATCTGAGTTCGAAAAATTGTAAATGAGATATAAGGAAAAGAAAGAGGAGCTACAATGAGAAGGAATCAGAGAAAAGGGGAAAAGAGGGATGAAAGATTAGGAGAAAAGGAGAAATTCATATATATATAGTGAGAGAGAGAAACAGGGATAAACAGAGAGAGACAGATAGAGAGAGAGAGAAAGAGAGAGAGAGAGAGAGAAGGCCGCCTCAAGCTAAATGATAGCAGAAAGTAGAATCAATGACTGATAAATGGATAGATAATGGATTTCGGAGGTAATGATCGAGAAAGATGAATTATTAAGTAAACGAGATAATGAGATTTAGATAATCTAAGGTGAGGTATAGATATAGAAATAAAAGAGAGATAGAGAGATAGAAAGAGGAAGAGAGAAAGGGAAAGAGGAAGAGAGAAAGGGAAAGAGAGAGAGAGAGGGGGGGGGGGGGGGAGAGAAACAGACACTCTCATACTGAAAGTAACGAGAATATTCAGGTGTAGACTGTATAGGCAGAAAAAAGTCAAGTGAACGAAAAATGAACGGAAATGACAATTGAATGGAGTGTGGTTCAAAGAATGAGAATGATACATGGATAAAGAAAGAGAATGAGACTGATACATGGATAAAGAAAGAGAATGAGATTGCGATGAAAAGGGGGAAAAGACAAAACGACAAAATGGAAGGGGAGCAGGGGTCGAGGAGGGCGAACTGGACGGGACACTGACTGATATGAGGTTTGGAAAAAAAAATTGACAGAGATACAGATTGGGCTTGATATTGAGTATCGTGTACTGGGAAAGGCAGAATTCAATATTCAGTCTGAAGGGCACGGATGGCTAATGCGAAAGGAAAGAATAGTATGGCGGAGGAAGTAGGGAAGGATGAAAGAAAGAAAGAAATGAGATAGAAATCGGAAAGAAGGGTGGAAATAGCGCAAGAATGAGAGTGATAGAGAGAGGGAGAATAGAAAAGAGGATGAGAGATGGTGAGAAAGATAGAGAGAAAGAGAGAGAGAAAGAGCGAGAGATAGATATATAGAGAGAGGGGGGAAAGAGAGAGAAAGGAAAAAAGAGATAGAAAGGGAATAAGAGAGAAAGAGAGAGAGACATAGAGTGAGAAAGAGAGAGAGAAAAAAGAAAGAATTAGGGATAGAGGTAGAGGTAGAGAGATAGAGAGATAGACATACACATAGAGAGACAGAGAGAGACAGAGAAAGTGACCTATCGAATATGACTGTATAAACATGTACCAATCGAGAGTATAGATATCATAGAAAAAAAGATGTTAGTCACAATAAAACAAATCACAATCATGTCGTGTTGACAACTTATCGCATATTTCTTACAGTTAATATAGCTAGGTTGATGAAGTGGACTTGGAATCCTTATATTATACAGTCCTAGAACGTCGTTTGACAAGGTAATTTCATTTTTAATACATTAAAGACGATTTGAAATGCTGTCATATATCACATATTTATTGACATAAGATAAGGTACATGTATTAGTCATAACCCGTTATCAGAATAAATGACCTTAATGAATGAATAAATGTCCTCATATATTATCATAATCCTTGGTTGAAAATACTAATGACCCAAAGGCACTCTACAAGACACCTAATTACTAACCGCCCACAGAATAATATCAATTATATTTCACCATAATTCAAGATGTTCATATTTTGTTAATAATGAAAAAGTTGACCTCATTATCGGCGACGAACTTCTAAGAAATTGCGGATTATTCTTTTTAGAAAGTAAACGAGTGTATATGGCTCATTACAGATAGAAGTAAGAAATGCATTCATCATTTTGAGACGGCAAGTTACTCACGCATTCGAAGAATACATTAAATGATGATAAGAACTCGTTATGAGATACACGACTGGCCGAAATTGAATGTTGGATTTTTCAATTTGGAGGCAATATTTCTTCCTAGCTCTGATATACGAGTCTGCGACTTGGACAGGTCATTCCTAAGTAGATTGGCAATTACTTCTTCTAGATATTAGTAATTTACTTCGGCGTCGTTTCAGAGTGGGTTCTTAAAGTTTGTCTTTGATATGCAGACTCTAGACTTGGTTGTTATCCTTCGCTGCTGATTTGTGTTCTATGTAGCGTTGCCATGGGAATAGTCTATGTTGTATTACCTGCGTATGTCATTTATTTTATATCAGAGGAGAAATATGGTAACTTTGGAATGAAACATTATACGAATGTTGAATTAACATGCTGAATTAAGCACAAATTATCGTTTAAATTGAGTCGTATTGCATTATTGTATCAAAACGAATGCCCCCCCCCCAAAAAAAAAAAAAAAAAAAAAAAAAAATTACGTACATCCATAAATTTACTATTAAACCTTTATAGTTTGCAAAATATGATAAATTGACCTGTAAAATGCAAAACATTATTCCACTATTTTCCTCAAGTCTACGAGCTCTTCAACATTTAGAAAATATGGAACGTATAATTGCTTTCAGTAAGAAAAGTCGTCTCGATCTTCATAATAAGAAATTGCAGGTTTTTGTTAAGAAATGTGTGGGAATAAGTAACCTAGTTCATTATAATTCTATACGAACATTTAATTACTATTTAATTACTATTTATTTATTTACGTTTTAATAAATACTATAATATTTAATAAAACAACCTTTAATTTGCCAATAGTTACAATTGGCGCAGTCGCTTGCTTGCTACATGTGGCAATCGGCACAAAATAATAGTAACAAATGAGCAGAAGGATTGCTTTGTGCAACACAAACGCTTTTTAAAATACCAATTTTCGAGACTTGATTAGGTACATGCGAACCCTGTTTTTACCTTTATAGATATGCTTTCACTTTAAATTTTGGAACTTGTGGTCTAACTATTCCACATGCTCCGTGAAAAATACGATAGTTGCACAAGAAGCCCATTTGTTTGGTACATAAACGCCCGTATTCACAAAGGAGGTTTGTCGACAAACCTTGGTTTTCGTACGTCATATGACGCGTTTTGACGCGTTTTGACGCGTTTTTTACAGACCTGGTTTGTAAAAACGCGTCGAAACGGTCGCGTCATATGACGCATGAAAACCTCCTTTGTGAATACGGGCCAAAGAGATCAGGTACTGAATCTATTAGGAACGCAATCACGGCAAAGACGCATCGGCAAATGAATAAAATAAGAGCGAGACTTATCGTGCAGCTTTATTGCGGCAAGGCTCGCGTTAAAGCACTCAATAATGTATGCCAACATGATTACATGGCGACAGTTTATGTGTGAGTGTCTTAGATAAGGATAGTGTCATTCGAATTGTTAATATTACGACAACAGTTTTAGAGAGAAATACTGCCATACATAGAGTTGAATGCACTATCAATTAGTCTTATGACCCGTTATTATTATTTAAGTTATCATAGTACAGAGCATCATTAATCGGATTATCCAGGAGGCTTGCTTTAGTGAGTAAGAAAATAATACATAAATATGTTTGACTAGAAAATGACTCCTTTCTTTCACAATCTAAACAGCATTTTCGAGTAAAATACTAAAAATTATGGCGGCATTATTGTCACCGTGTCACTTCCGTTGACAATTTCAGAAACGCATGATAATAGAAACCGCGACCTAAAATTCCTTGAAAGGATAAAACATTAGGAAATTCTATAGCAGAAATGTTTTTCTGCCTCGAATGGTCTGAACAAGCGACCAATAAAATGTTATTCACAGTTGAGATCATCCTCAAGTCTTCTAACAATAATATTATGTTCAATCTCATCCAAAAACCAAGATCAATACAGTAATTTTAACATCAGGGTCTCCTAAAAACATGTAGAAATAGTATTTACAGATTTTACACCGCTATAATCTGGAGCGTTAAGAGAAAGGTGGTAATATTTTATTTAGCCTTAATTGAACAGTGTATTTTTTTTTTAGGAAATTGCAAGCTAACGGTAATTGTGTTCGTAATTTGCATGGGGAATTAGGAAGAGTGGGAAAACAAGTTGTATTTAGTTAACATAAATGGGTCTATTGAAAACAATCCTCACAATGAGGGACTTTCTTTCTAGGACACCTAATGAAACACGAAAGCTTTAACATTTTTTAAGAGGATTTCAATAAAAGTGACAGTAAAAAAAAGCACACCCACAAAAAGAAAAAGAGCTGCAGCCCTTATTTGAAACAACAACATTCGGACTCAGTCCGATAACCATCCAAAAGAGTCCGTTGATCTCTTTTTTTAGACTTCAACGCGTTCAGATTAACCACACCCAGACATTCCAAAGTTCTGAGCAAATATTCCCATGTTTGATTCCGTTACCCTTGGATTATGAACCCCTTTGCCCTGGAACCCCAATGTCCCCACACCACTGTCCACCGGCACCCTTAAAATCCGAAGCCCCTTTGTTCTGGCATCCAAATGTTGCCACACCACTGTTCCCCGGTGCCCCTAGACTATGAAGCCCCTGTGTTCTGGCACCCCAATGTCCTCACACCACTGTCCACCGACACTCACTCTAAGATGCTGAAGCCCCTTTGTTATGGCACCCAAATGTTCCCACAACACTGTCCACCGACACCCTTAGATTCTGAAGCCCTTTGTTCTGGTTCCCAAATATTTCCACAACACTGTCATCCGACACCCCTATACTCCGAAGCCCCCCTTTGTTCTGGTACCCTAATGTCCCCCTACCACTGTTCCCCGTCACCCTTTGATTATTTAGCCCCTATGCTCTGGCACCTCAATGTGCCCACAACACTGTCCACCGACACCCTTAGATTCTGAAGCCCCTTTCTCTGGTACCCCAATATGCCCACACCACTGTCCATCGGCACCCTTAGATTCTGAAGCCCCTTTGTTCTTGCAACCCAATGCTCCCACAACACTGTCCACCGGCACCCTTAGATTTTGTAGCCCCTTTGTTTTGGCACCCAAATGTTCCCACAACATTGTCCACCGACACCCTTAGATTCTGAAGCCCTTTGTTCTGGTACCCAAATGTCCCCCACACCACTGACCACAGGCACCCTTCAATTCCGAAGCCCCTTTGTTCTGGTTCCCCAATATTTCCACAACACTGTCATCCGACACCCCTATACTCCGAAGCCCCCCTTTGTTCTGGTACCCGAATGTCCCCCTACCACTGTTCCCCGTCACCCTTAGATTATTTAGCCCCTATGCTCTGGCACCTCAATGTGCCCACAACACTGTCCACCGACACCCTTAGATTCTGAAGCCCCTTTCTCTGGTACCCCAATATGCCCACACCACTGTCCATCGGCACCCTTAGATTCTGAAGCCCCTTTGTTCTTGCAACCCAATGCTCCCACAACACTGTCCACCGGCACCCTTAGATTTTGTAGCCCCTTTGTTATGGCACCCAAATGTTCCCACAACATTGTCCACCGACACCCTTAGATTCTGAAGCCCTTTGTTCTGGTACCCAAATGTCCCCACACCACTGACCACCGGCACCCTTCAATTCCGAAGCCCCTTTGTTCTGGTTCCCCAATATTTCCACAACACTGTCATCCGACACCCCTATACTCCGAAGCCCCCCTTTGTTCTGGTACCCGAATGTCCCCCTACCACTGTTCCCCGTCACCCTTAGATTATTTAGCCCCTATGCTCTGGCACCTCAATGTGCCCACAACACTGTCCACCGACACCCTTAGATTCTGAAGCCCCTTTCTCTGGTACCCCAATATGCCCACACCACTGTCCATCGGCACCCTTAGATTCTGAAGCCCCTTTGTTCTTGCACCCCAATGCTCCCACAACACTGTCCACCGGCACCCTTAGATTTTGTGGCCCCTTTGTTATGGCACCCAAATGTTCCCACAACATTGTCCACCGACACCCTTAGATTCTGAAGCCCTTTGTTCTGGTACCCAAATGTCCCCACACCACTGACCACCGGCACCCTTCAATTCCGAAGCCCCTTTGTTCTGGTTCCCCAATATTTCCACAACACTGTCATCCGACACCCTTAGATTCTGCCGCCCCTATGCTCTGGCACCCCGATGTTCCCACACCACTCTTTCGCTTACCCTTAGATTCTGCCGCCCCTATGCTCTGGCACCCCGATGTTCCGACACCACTGTTTCCCGACACCCTTAGATTCTGCCGCCCCTATGCTCTGGCACCCCAATGTGCCCACACCACTGTTTCCCGACAACCCAATGCTTGACACCCTTATATTAACCACTATGTTCAGAGATCCATATGTTTCAACACCTCTGTAGGAGCCTAAATCAATTCAACGTACTAGTATGAACATGATAGCACCTAGCAACCCAGGGAAAGGTTAATAGCCTGGTGCGTCAGCCATTGAAATGTGTGAACATGAAAGTGAGGTATTACGTAATCCGAAACAGATATCTATATTACATACGATGGGTATCGAAATCGCCGTCGAATTGACATTTCGAAAATAGTTGTCATCGAGCCCATGGTATACAAGTATTGTATGTCTATTAACTGATTTTATTTTTTCTGAAAACCTGTAGAAACAATTGCATGATTAAAATTGCTTACAAAGTGAACCCATTCTCTTGTAGAAGTTTCATTTCTGATTGGATCTTAATTTGAGGATGTACCTTGTACTTTATACCAGCAGATCATCTCATGATCCGTGCTCTCTCCAACGATTGTCTTTCTGCATGATAATTTCAGGGCACGTCGGGCATCGCACCTCCTCGGTGCATTAAACTCTCAAGAGCGGGAGGGGAGAGGGGAAGAGGAACATGGCGGGCAGAGAAGAAGGGGGGAACAGAGATTGGCACAGATGAAACTTAATCACGATCTAGGCAAGCATGAGTGGGCAGGCTACAAATTTAACGTCTTACCACTGGGGCAAGAAAACAGAGCAGCGCGGCCGAGGGTTAATCAGAGTCTGATAGGACGACCGATTGGGAGGGAAGATGAGTATATGAGAGATAAGGAGAGAAGATTAGGTTTAGCCTGCTGGTGTAGATAGTACTGGAGAGATACAGTTTGATATGTACATGCATCTACATGTAGACGTGACGGAGGGCGGGGGAGAAATAAGGGAAAAGAGAAAAAAATATATACGTAGGGGATGTAGAGAGAGAGAGAGAAACAAAATTAGCATGATAGAGAGAAAGAGAGAGAGAGAGAGAGAGATATAGACAGTATGTGTATTAAACGTTTGTGTGTAAGAAAGATAAAGGAGAAGAGAGAAATATACACATTATAGGGAAATGGAGTAACTGAGAGTGGGATGGAGAGAAGGGGAGATAGAGGGAAATAGAGAATTGGAGTGAGTCATTGAGAGAAGGCAAATGGAAAGATAACATACACTGAAACACATAATTGGGAGAAGAGCAGACGATATGAATACACGAATATTATCAGGACAATGGCCAATACAGAGGGAACCAAGATAAGATGCCTTTTTGTTCCGCGTTTCAGAATTACGCTTTATTATCGAAAGATTCCGATGCAGTCCTAGATCTAATATTCTAAGGTTCTCCCGGGTCATAGCCCTCTCCTCACCCTATACGTATGTATGCAGTGTACTCATATCATTTCAATCCCAGGGCAGAAATATTTGGTACTTTTTCTTTAACAGATGTGAGTGAATCATGAAGTCATTATATATAGATTTCTCAAGCATAAGTAAGCATGTCAAGTTAAAAACAAAAAACAAAGAGCCATATTTTACCATTGACCCGAAACCAAGCTTCAAGATAACGCAAAGTTGTAATAAGCACGGTTACTTGAAAATGTGAATGTCTCTTTAAATGAATTAGGGTTATATCAAACTTTGCTTTGCTTGAGGATTGACGGTAGATGGACAAAGAGCATCACTTTAAATAATTAAATCGATGATGGCAATATCCAATTTCTTTCCTCATGATCAGAGCAAGACAGAATGTCGTATAATGACTTTTAAAACAGTGTATTCGAGCTGCCGGGAAAGGGATACACAGAATCGAACAGAGAATGTGAAATTGATAGAGATATGAGGGAAGAAGGAAAACATGGAACATAAGAATCATAAGATATATTTGGATTGAGTGTTACATAATAATCAAGGATCATTTTCCGATTCATATTTATCGAGGAATGGTGTTCATTTCATGCACACAGAAATAACATTTCAAACCGGGAGACTGATCGTTCGAGTATCTTCATCAGCCGCACATTTGAACCTTACGAGATGCAAAACGTATGCGTTGCACCGTCCTATAAATGTGCAAATGTGATCATTTGGTAAATATCAACTAGCTCGAGGGCATACAAGCACCGCATTTGGTGAGAATATGCACACTATCAAACAAGCAAAGGATCAACGTTGCACTAGTTTGGGTGTTGGTATTTCACATCTTAGGCAAATGTCAGTTAAAGGAAGAACATTAATTTTAAAACATAAAGCACTACCTCATATCGATTATAAGACAAACAATAGGAAATTAGAAATAGAAAACAGAATCACATCAGAATTCAGTTTTAGCTTCGTATGGGATTATTGTAAAACATTTTTTTTGTGCAGGCCATAAGTATGTATAGTCATGGCTATCGGAATCTGAGTACTGTACATGTAGTGAATATTCAGCACAGTCGCTGTACGCTGTGCAAATGCAGTGATGAGATGGGCACATATTGATTCTACGTTTAAAAGACCTAAGGAATCCCAAATTTTACTTAACAGCAGTTGAAGTGGAGTGCATGAGACAGACAGACGGAAATATGATAATACAAGCTTTTTGTTTGTTGACTGGCTGGTTCTAACGCAATTTATAATATATATATGCATGTGTTTATATCCATAAATGCAATTTCTGTGATTTGTTCGTATTAATCGTATTGCAGAAAGACTATAGTTCATCATATTTATATAAGTTTTGAAAAATGTCAATGGAAAAACTCTACTGTGAGAAAAACACAACATTTGTGAGCACAGTTTATATTCTACCACCCCCTTCGAAATTAATTTGGCTCATTTCATTTATATTCTAGTTACATCGTGTTGCACACTGTGACCACATGATGACCACAGTGTTTATATTAAACAATAAAGATGTTCAAAGTGTTTCTATGTGAACATTCTACGACCACGGTACTTCCACACTACGATGCCAGGAACATAAACGAGCGAAGAATTGCGCAATACTGATAATGTAAACACACTACGGGTAAACATCACCACAGTGTGTGCACAGTACAGTTTCACAGTGTTGGGAGTGTGAACCCACAGTCAACACCGATTTACGCTATGCAACACACTATGGGGAATCAAATCGTGTGCAGGCCACAGTGTAGGCACATATGGATTTCAAATTTAGTGCATATATTTCCTTTTGCAATATGCGCGACATGCATGACACACTGTGGTAAAAACCTATTTGTCCAGCGCAGTGTGGCTACGCAAGAGGTTTTGATCAGTTTTCATATAAACACATCTTTGTTTTTCACATCGTTTTCACACCCTCTGACACTAGTATCTATTTTGAGTGGGTACGTCAGTGCTTGGCAGAAATAAATTAAGATTAAGAATTTGTAGAAGGAGGGGGTTGGTGTAGTTTATTGCAACACCATTGTGCAAGTCAATGACACTGCTTAACAAAAAGTAAAATAGCAATACAACCAATATTATCAAATTTATATGCATACTCGTAACCATTAGTGTATTATTTTATTTAGTTCGAAGACTATTGAAATATATATTGCATTCTCAATATCCATGGTTTTCTGTTAAAGACCGTCAATACTACTAGGCCAGAAGGGATTAGACCACACAGCGATGTCACTGACAGGTGGCTATCTCATTAACTCAGCTCTCAACTAACATAAGAAAAAGAGGATCATGGGGACCAACAGGCACCGATTGGGGAAGTTTTCTATATAGAGGGAGCAAGTAGCTACAAGTAGGACAGTGGGGTTTAAAAAAAACAAATATCTTGCATTATAATATCCAAATCATCTTATATCGGCAACATGAAACAAGCAGCATACGCGCACGTCTGAGTAGTGTTTGGTTCATGCTGTCAGACTCATGATGACCTGTGTGCGTGGTACGAAGTGAAAATAGGAGTAAGAATAGAAATGTCAAGATGTGTTCATGATAACCAGAGGAATCTCTCTCTGTGTCTCTCTTTCCGTCTCTCTCTCTCTCTCTCTCTTTCTCTCTTTCCGTCTTTCTCTCTCCTCTCTCTCTATCTCTATCTTTCTCTCTCTCTCTCTCTCTCTCTCTCTCTCTCTCTCTTGTGGGGATGGGGCTGGGGTACAACTGGCTTTCTAAAATTTAAATTATGACAGAAAAAAAGTATTTTCAAGTGTTAGGTAGATGGATAGTACCCGTCCAATAAGCAATACATCATATTCACTGTATGGTTAGCGATGAGAACAAATTATTCGACAATATTCAGGTCGAAATGTTCTTACAATGCAGACATTAAATTTACACGAAACGGAGGAGGGGCTATACTACCATCTTGTAAGAAAAAAAGATTTGTTTTTATTCTCCATGGACAGAAAGAGAAACCAAGGGAGCTTGCTATCAGTAAGCCGTTATTCAACCCGCTACAGTAGGTTTAAGCTTTAAGTCACAATCAGAAATATTGATTTGATTACAGATGGTTCGTTTACTGTTGATTTAAATCGATACGTGTGATCTAAAGACGGATAAAATATTATAATAATAATAATAATACTCAGTTTTTATATAGCGCAAATTACAATTAAGTCTCTAAGCGCTGTGAAAATAGAAAAAATTCAAGAGTGAGTACAGAAGAAATGAAATGATAAGAACATAATAGCATGATGAATATCCAAACTGAAACTACATGTACATGTATAATACATTGTATTGTATACAAAATTACATTTGAAAAAGGTAAGACTTTAACAGAGGCTTGAATATATCAAGAGAAGAACATTCTTTGATATTAATAGGAAGTTTGTTCCATAGTTGAGGGACTGCATATTGAAATGCTCTATGCCCATATGATATTGTAGATACCGTAAGGGGGACAAACAACTGTCTTGAACTAAAACGAAGCTGCCTAATTGGATGATACTCATTGAGAAGCTGTTGTAAGTAGAGAGGAGCCAATTTATGCTGACATTTGAATGCTATTACAAGAAGTTTAAATATTAATCTATCTTTAACTGGTTGTGTCCATTCGTGCTATGATTAACGTGTGCAAATCGGGTGCAAATAATTATATTAGCGGACGAATAAACGTACGCATCAAATATTTTTAGAGATGGTGTTTTTCCGCATCTCTTTCAGTTTCACACTTTCCTCTTTGTCTATCACTTTATCCGTCTATCCATCCGCTCCTCTCTCTATCATGTTTTTGTCACATCCTGTGGCAATCTTCTTTCTTTCTTTTTTTTGCCTTTCTCTCTTCTTTCCACTGCCATGTATGCATATTTATACCGATAATAATCCTTTCCATATCAATAAAATATAATTATCTTCTTTTTACTGATCACACTTATATTCCCCATAATTCACGTGCTAACCTCTCTCTCTGTTTTGTTTTATTCTTCGGTATGTTTTTTGATGACAAATATGTCCTTTTCTTTTCATTTTTCTACTTATGCCATCGAATTTCATCAACACAATTATGTTCATTACATATAATTCTGTCACTTATCAATGTCTTGAAAGTTATCCAACTATTCATCCACCTACCAATGTCGCCATTACCTGTTCATGATCATCTTTCATCAGTGAAAATGATTTGTATTATCTCAATCAGAAACATATTAGATCTTCGTCTGTCAGTTTCAAATGAAATTATACTTATAGCTTTTCATTATTCAGTCATTATTATATGATATTCATGTTTATCGATTTTGCAGTACTTTTTTATCTTGTTCATGTCTTTATAGTTCCGTATTGTTATTACACCTATATTTTGTCAAAATACATGTAATATACATGTATTCATATCAAGCATACACTTCCCATCACTCTCTCTCTCTCTCTGTCTGCCTGTCTTTCTCTCTTTTTTTTCTTCTCTCTCTCTCTCTATTTCTCTTTCTCTCTCTCTATCTATCTCAATTTCTTTTCTTCTTTATCTATGTTTTGCATGGACACATGTACATTCATATTATGCGTTAATATTATACATCTATTTCAACCATCTCTCTCTCTCTCTCTCTCTACCAACCCACCCCTTTCTGTTTTGTACGGATATACAGGTATGTACAACATGCATTATTACTATACATCCATTCCAACTCTTTCTCTCTCTCTCACTTTATATATATATATATATACAATGTATATAAATATGTCTCTCTCTCTCTCTCTATATATATATATATCTTTCTCTCTCCTTCCTCTCTCTTTACTTCACACATATAAGAGGATACGACCCTTACCTTGTGCCATGGCTTGCGTTCCTTCTGATCCCCCCGATACTGGTCTCGTCTCCGCGGTCACCCCTCCCTCGCCCCCTCTAGCAGCCCCTTGGGTCGCCACGGTGTAGGGTGCATGCGCCCCCGCCTCTGTCACCACCGAATATATGGGCCCCTCCGTCTCTGCGGCTGACACCCTTACCAACAATGAGAAGAAGAAATAGACACAGACAGAAGAATGAAGGAAATCTGTAGCTACTCAAGTGATGGATATCCAATATAAATCACCAACAAATTGGAGAACGAAGAGAATTGATGATGACTAGATAGATATATGATGATTCGAGATCGACTCCGCAAGAGGTTGTAAAGGTGAGAGCATGCAATCGAGGTTATTCCCCAGCCATAATTTTATTGCAGGATTGACACTGTGAATGTATCATTAGAGCTAAAAGCCTCTCCAATACGCATGACCGAACTTCAGTTTGCAAATCAACAGTTGGCCATAGTGGACAGTGAGGGAATCTGATAATCGTAGATGAATGAGCTTGTAAGCTGTATCCAAAGCTTCGCAAATACGCTATTCAATGTTATTCCATGTTGTAGATGGTCAGGTGAGGCTTGGTGAATTCCACGGTATCCATACGCCACGAGTTGACGGATTTATTGGGATGATCAAGCTTTCAACACTATCGGGAAGTAATTTGTGTCTCCCTCGCAAGGATGATAAGTACGGCAAGCCGGTAACACGTACGACCACGTCTGGGTGTACCGTCTGCTAAAATGAATATTGCCAATTGCACACCTCCGTCCGCATCTATGCGTGCTGATGCTATTCAACCGCAGTCTATCTGCTGGCATGACTAGCACCCCAGCTAAAACGAGCATCCCGTTTTGATGCCTTCCCTTTTCTTCCGTCTCTCTTCCTCCCGTTCTTTCCTTGTTCTTCACTCTTTCATTCCGAGTTCGCTACTCCTTTATCTCCCGTCACACAACGTTATATGCACTCCAGCTTCGGGATGCTGTGTCTGCAGTGCATCCGTACGCCTTGTGGGCGACACACTGCATGCATTTTTTAGTCAGTATGTAAGATCCATACGATTATTTCAGTTAGAATTTCATCAGATTAGTCTTCTCTTCTCAGGCTCTGAACGGTGTAAAACACTTCAAGATTCCAATCACAAGCAACACAATTCTATTGAATTCCCATTATGTCTGTCAATTTTATTATCACAATTGAATTCATCACCGTTTTGCGATCCTGTTATCTTCATAATCAAATCGACAACACCGCTATCGACATTTTGAAACGCATACACGATTATCTTGCTTACACTGGTGATAATTCTTTGTATCCATTACAAATCAACATCGATAATTTGATAAAACTGGGAAGAGGCGAATTCCATCTCCAGCTGCGACCTTCGGAACGCTGGGCAACAGGTGTATAGCCTTTTTCATTTATTATTAGACCTTGATCTACCGATGCCCGATTAATCTAATGTTACGCGTACTTGCAGCGTTACAAACCGAATCCATCATAGTTTGCCCTGTGCCGCCTATACCATGTTTCAAGTTTATCTGTGTACTAGTAATCAATGACCTCCTGGTTTGTTAGGAACGTATTACTATATCAGCTCTGAAAATTAAGGTACTCGATATCAAATGTTTTGTGCCATGTTATAGACGAAACTATTGCGTTGATGCCCAGAATTATACCCCCCCCCCCCCCAAAAAAAAAAAAAGAAAAGAAAAGAAGATCGATATAAATGTAGCTTGACACTCATTATCTGCAATTTCATAACTATAATTCTTTAGAAGGAAACTAAGAGATACATATACATCTAACACTGGAGAGTTTCCATGCAGAGTTGGTTATCTACGGTAGATGTTAAGTCATTAACACTTAGCTTGTACGCAGAGGGTCTAGGACACATATCCCCTGGACATCCACCCCCGGATAACTACCCCCTAGAACAACTACCCCCGGACAACAACCCCCTAGGACAGCTACCATTCAATTCAATTCAATTCATTTATTTTTCCTCTTTCAACCATCTTTTACCATCTTTTTCCTCTTTTTTACCATCGGACAACTACGGCCAGGACAACTACCCCCAGGACAACTACCCCATAGGACAACTACCCCTGGACAACTACCCCTAGGACAACTACCCCCTGGGACAACTACCCCCGGACAACTACCCCCTATGACAACCATCCTCTAGTACAACTACAACTATCCTAGGGGTAGTTATATGGGGTTGTTGTCCGGGGGGTAGTTGGCCTAGGGGGTAGTTGTCCGGGGTAATTGTCCTGGGGGTATTCGTCCTAGAGGATGGTTGCCCTAGGGGGTTGTCCTAGGGGGTAGTTGTCTGGCGGGTAGTTGTCCGGGAGTAGTTGTCCGAGGGGTAGTTGTCCTAGGGGGTAGTTGACTGGGGGTGGTTATCCGGGGTGGATGTTCAGAAGGCAGGTGTCCGTATACGGTACGCAGTACATACAATATACTTGTCGTAGTCGAGTCGTTAGGGCGCTAAATCGGAGATTTTGGACACTTTTTTTTTTTGTCTCGAAATTTGAAAATTTGACTTGGGGGTCACCTTTTTTAGGTCAGCCATTGGCATAATTAAAAAAAAATAGGTATATAAAAAAAAAAAAAAAAAAAGGGGGGGGTCAACCGCCAACCCCCCCCCCCCCCCCCCCCCCCCACCTGCGTACGCGCCTGGTTTTGGTTATGTGTGGGCCTTCTACAATAATGGTTATCATTATCATTTGTATTTTTATTATAGCTCAGTCGGTAGAGCAGAGGTCTCGTAATCCGGTGACCCGGGTTCGAAACCAAGTCAATGCGCTAGTGCCCTTTGGTAAGGCATTAATCCTCATACCAGGTCCCTCGGAGAGGACCTAAAGCCGTCGGCCGTCTGGTTGCTTACTTACAAGCAATCATGCTTTCTTAGCAGTCAGGTAAAATAACCACCATATTATGTATTATCATATTTTTATCATTGTTGTTATTGTTATTATTACTATTATTACTATTACCATTTTCCTTATCATCTTATTATTAATATGTATATTCATATTGTTATTGCTAATTTGCTATTACCATTTTCAGTTCCTTCTTTTACTACCATAAAACTGCTGGCTGCAATATTGGTTTAAGTCGACTGGCAAATAATAATAACAACGACTGAACCATACTAATAACAGGGAATTCACCAGATGAATTATTTTCTGAAGGTTCTTTTCTATCAATTAATATTTTGACATTTCTACGTATATATTAATGATGTAAAAAAAGGTAACTGTTGTGTGTTGTGTGAATTGGGAGATGATCTAGAAGCGATGATCATTAGTAATTATTTGTCTTCATACATGTGCCTCTTTCGATCCCATTACTATTATTTGAAGAGCAATAACGAGTGTCTGTGATAGAAGATGAATAGAGATCCCATCCTTTCTCCGGTCTCATAGTTCCATAGGGATTACGATAGGTCCGTCCCCACGGCTACCATTATATTGTTGTGTTCCACTAAAGCAAGAATAATCAAGGACAAATGTCTCAAGCGATATGTATTTGAATTAGGATCTGAATGTGTCAGAAATCATGTTATTATGCTAATAGATGCATACTTCATACTGCAGGGAATACTGCAGGGAATAAACATTTCAACTCAGGGGCACCTACAATAATTTAGATTTTAGATAGAGAGATAGAAAGATAGATAGATAGAAGCTGAAAATAGTTTTGGAAAATTGTCTTACAAATGGCATCTCATTCAATTTTTACCAATTATTGATCACTCGATTCGGAAGTTTTGTGTCGTGGTCGAGTGGTTTAAGGCGCTTGACTGGAGATGCGGAGGTCGAGGGTTCGAATCCCGACACGGCACTAATATCCTTTGGCAAGATATTAACCTACACTCGCTACTCTCCATCCAGGTGTTGAAATGGGTACCCAGTATGATGCGACCGTCGTTGTTGGACAAACAGTTTTTGAGCGTCACGTCACGCCTGGCTGGAATGCTCCCTAGGGAGTGGAGATTGTGCTCACAGTGTATGCAGGCAAGCACTGAATCCAATGACCGGGTTAATAGTATATATGTTAAGCGCTTAGAGACGTCCGAGATGTATTAAGCGATATATAAAAGCTGAATATTATTATCTTTTAAAAAAGAGAAGCAATACTTGATGGGGGTCAATTCTTTCCATCCGGCACTGCTTATACAATAATACAAGATGTATGTATATATAGTATTAATGAATTTGCAATGTCATTAATTAATTTATTTGAATTTAGTTAATTTAGATTATAAAATACCAACATTCTCCTTAATTGTTAAACAAGGAAAGCATGGTAGAAATATTAAACCCATCGATTAAAAAACACCCCTCTTCTATAGTGTTTGTCCCTCGTAATTACCTTGTCTTGTACTTTGCTCTCGATTCTTTTAACAAAACATATTTTTTGTGTGTGTTGGCCTCAGTCTTAGCCAGTTCGATGATTAGGGACTTTTAGATTTGCAAGTCGACGTAGTGGACTGCTACATGTGACGTCCTTTTAGGGCAATGTGACGTCATGTTAAGACACTGCTAGTGCCTTAAAAGGACGTCACACGTAGCAGTCCACTATGTCGACATGCAAATCTAAAAATCCCTAATATGCAACAGCTGTATAGCACAGCGTTCTCTTCATTGTAGCGAAGGTCTAAAATGCAAAAAAACAAATGTTAAGAAAAACATGCATATTTTAAATTGTGGCTATTACTTTTTAATTGCTAAGTAATTAATAATTTGTATGTTCTTTTGAAATGCCAGTACATTCGAACTTCTTTTAGTGGCGACATGTATACAAAAGGGAATATCTGTTTGTAAATACTATTTGTTTTGCTTTTGATCAGCGCCCATTTAACATTTTTAAATGTTTGTTTTTACCTCCAGCTGACATTAGAGGTTTCATTGTATTAATTAATACGGATGCCAATGTTGATGTATGTAGCTCATATAAAGCTGTACGTCGAGTTTCCGCTTATGAATTAAAGTAGTCCACCCAATACCTACCCATCATCATCGGTCTAAATTCTAATAAAAAAGTGGGCAGATACCCGCAATGAATTTCGTGCAACCATGACTGATTGGGCCCATTCAATAGAACCACTACCCCCGGGTAGGGTGAGGCACCATCGGATAAGATGCTTTAAAGCCCCACTGTCCTACTTGTAGCTACTTGCTCCCTCTATATAGAAAACCTCGCTGTGTGGTCGAATCCCTTCTGGCTCAGTAGTATTGACGCTCTTTAAGTTTTAATGAATGTTTCCATTGCAAAAATAGAGGTGACGGTATACGGGTTAACCTACTGCATTATTAACATGAAACGAAAGTGGGACAAGATAGTCTTTTGGTATTAGAAGGAGACTAAACGAAAGGGGGAACAAAATTGAAGAAACAAAAACATCTAAGCGTTTTGAGGAAGCATGGTGGAGTTGTGCGCCATGAGAGTGGATTGGAGTGCGTGGAATCAGTATGGTATTGAACATTGCGTGGAGGTAAACATACATGCATAATGCGCAACAGTCAGGGCAGCAATGGGAGCGTAACATGTGGAATAATACATCATACAGCGCATAATACATCAACGATGTCTCTAAGCGCTTTGCAGACATATTATTACCCCGGTTATCGGATTGAGGCATGCCCGCACACAATGTATGCACATTCTCCACTCCTAGGGGAGAGAATTCCAGCCAGGTGTCAATTTACAGACGCTCACAATGCTGAGCAAACTAAGATAACGTTCGCCATCGCAGTGTGAACGATGCCAATGCGACACACATTCCTACATTGGTGAATTAATTGGCCTGCTCAAATAGTATAGGCGTGCAATTAATCAGGACTCGATCTGATGATTGCAATAGATTAGTGAGCGTGTGAAACCGAACATACGACGAGGATGATGCATGCATTCAGCACGACATTGGTAAACCCGAGCCGATAATGTTAGCAAATAACCCGATCCCGTATTACACCCTCAATATTGTTTGCTTTTCCTCCTGATTAACTTCCCCAGTCCCGTCTTTGTCCAATAATGATCGCAAGGAAAACATCATAAATGGGGACCGCATTGCTTTGGTAGAGGCATCGCAGGGTCTGACTTCCTACTAAAAGACAACACAATGATATATTAAAACGGTGTCTTTTAACAGATAATATGAGAAACAGATTAAATGAAGAAAATGGTTTTTATCCTGAGAATCTGACATGAGAAAAAGGGGAACGAGAAAAGGTGAACGAGAAAAGCACGCGTGTATGCATATGTGTAACGGGTTTGTGTCGACTTACTTCGAATCATCGGGTAGTCCGGTCGGATGGTGGCGTTACACGACCTCGCATATTGCTCCGGTTGTCTCATTTTCGCCAGCACAAACGTAGCTAGTTCGCCGTTTATAGAACGTATATAGCAGACGGCAATCGGCGGATCAGAAGACACTTGATAGTGATTTTGTATGTGAGATTGCTTCGCTAAATATAAAATACAAGAACCTTTTCCATATCTTTAAACTATCATTGATATCTGATAATTAAACAGTGAGTAAAATAAACCTACCAAACTACATAATACAATGAATTACTTGACTGAACGTAGGGGAGTTTGATGTGGTGCACAATTGCACCCCTCTGTTAATAATCGAATAGTCCATGGTGTGTCATGAATATTCATGTTTTTTCTGACCTCGGCAAAATGTTTGCCTATACTAAATGGAAAAATTACGGTGGGGGGGGGTGTTGGCTGAAGTGGACATAATGAACCAAGTAGAACTGATCTATGATAATTCATGCTTGTTATCCTTCGTATGCTTGACCTATAATCTTACAATCGCGTGGTAAATTGCGTCCAAAGTTCGACTTGTTACACATGCGTTATATATGCAATGGCGAGCTTGCGACCTATTTTGATCAAATTACGGTGGGAGAACTTTCAAAAGTCAATAGGCTATGAGGGTTTCAATTAAAGAGCTAGTGTCAACGTACGTCGGGGTGGATGTGCTTTTCGTTTAAACAAAAAATGAATTTGTAACGATTTTTGTGTGTGTAAAAGTCCATAGGCTAACATGTTTATAGGCTGCTGGACTCTGACGATAGGGGGCTTTCTCAAAAGAGACTAAACGGAGCTATATGGTGAAACGAAAACGGACGATCATGTGAAGATGCACGTTAATGACTCGACCTTTCGTTGGTTTGCCGTAGGGAATTTACAAAGTGTTGGGTAGATTGGACCCCATCATTTATTGATAAGAGAGGTTTATTTCACAATCATTACCCTCGACATGTCGTGAATAAAGGGGCATGTTTTCACAAAAGGTTGGAAAACACGACTACCCGAACCGACGCGGTGACGCGATGATTCGAAGGAAGCCTTTTGTCAGCTATGTCAGGAACTATATACAGATAAGTTTTCAATTTTTTGCTGAAATTGATGGTGCAAGTGGTTTTCTGTAACGCAATGGTCGTTGTACATTTTATTTCTTTAAATGATGAACCGTTTATAGACCCGCCCTATTAAATGAAGTTGCTAACTCCCATGCCGAACTGACAATTTGAAGTTTACTGAGTTGAAAATAGACAAAGCATTTTGTTTAACATCAAATATACATCATGTATAATAAGGAAATAAATAAGCTTATAATGTAAAGCCTTTATGCTAAAAGTTTGTCGGATTTATATTGAGTATGAGAGACAAGGTAAAGATTATTTTTTGTCAAGGCTGCACAAATGCAAAAATGCAGTCTGATTTTTCTTTTTTTTTACGGGGAATTAGTGGCTAGAGGAATATGCTATAAAAGAGAGTATGCTAGTAAAACGCGAGTCCACACAAAACGAGCGATGTTCAAACTGTATGAAACGTGAACAATGGCGAGCTATTTTTGATCAAAGGTTGTGTACTATCCTTACTCATGTTGGTAAACGTGTGATTTTTATCGCAGCACATGTAGGAAAAATTTCAAAAAACAGATGACAAAGATTAGTAAAGAATAAAAGCACTTTATAATCTTATCTCTTAAGAACAGGCTACGTGTTCGCGCTTGATGACCTCACTCCACTAATAAACAAAACCACACAAATCTTCAAGAATATCCAACAAAATTGGTTTTAAAGACCTTCTCCAATGTATTAAAGGTAAAAACCAGTATTGGAAACGCCCCAATTAAAAAAAATTAAAATGGAAGCTCTTATTACAAATCATGTGAAAGAATATGTTTTGACTAATACATGATGATAAAAATTTGCCGGAAAACCGCCTACTAATTGATATATTTGGTAAATTAGTTTATCAACATGGTCTGTGAGAGATTTACGCACGTGTCGCGCACGTGTGCGTATAGTCCCATATACATCTTGTACAGTGCTTGTAACTTTACGAAGACTGGGCCAAATTTCTTATCATTTTGATGATTCCAGAACCTTGCAGTACACACCAATACTTATATGCTATAGATGATCAACCTTTTCTGATCGATTCCACAACGTTTCTTTCACAATGCAATCGCATGACCATAAGTGGTCTTTACCTTTAAAATACAACTATACATTTAATGGAAAGCTGATTGGACGTAGAACACAAAAACATACACCTAAAACGTACATGTATGTTTCATTTCGTGAACAATAAACAGATAAAGACTTATACAGATTCAATAAAACAATAGAGCTGTTCGATAATTATTTGTAATTCGTTGAAATGTTCGAATGTAAGACTCTAAAATGAAGAAAAAAGAAGTGATATACATACCATGTTGAAAGCACGTAAACACACGTACCCGGTGGCTATAGCCTCTACATATGCTGACGTCATCAAGTCGTCTTCTGTTTTTCCTGAGGTTATTATCGGGTTTTGATGATCTTGAATTCAAGCTTTCAAACAACTATTTCTTTTCTGCGGCATGACACTTTGTGAGCAAATAAGCAGTAATTACTGTATAATATGGCTCATAAGCTTCAGTTTGTTATTATGATATATCCATTTCATTTTTCAGTTCGGAGATGGCCTTTAAGTTTATCATACTTGCAATATATGGAGCTAACTTCGCTGAAAGCTCGTGTGTTATAGTAAATAGTAAAATCGCTGCGTATCTTGGAAAATATCGGATTATTTATAAAACACTGCTATTGCTGTTGTTGTTGTTGTTGTTGTTGTGTTGTTGTTGTTGTTGTTGTTGTTGTTGTTTTTTTTTTTGGGGGGGGGGGGGTTTTCAGCGACAGGCGTGTTATTCATCACGCACGTCACATGAAAGTGGTCGTTTGCTAAGCTCGTGTTTTAATCGCAGCATAATCGTGAAAAATGTCCAACTACAGTTTTGGGGATTGCGAAAGAGGATATTTCGCATACGGTGGCAGTAAGGAGTAGGCTGTATTTCGGACCTCAGTACACAAATAAAACATATTTTATCAAGACTGGATGGATGGCGAACTTTAACGAATACGTAAACATTAAATGAACCCACTTTATATCGAGTAAAATGTTCTATTCTTAGTATATGTGTGAATAGTGTTCGCATGATATATGGAAAACGCTAAGATTTTAGACGATTTTGTTTTTTTAGTTCTAGGTATGACTTTCAAAAGCGTCATGAAAGTCATAATGGGTGACGGCGTTGCATAATGACGGTACGTTGGCAATGTGAACAGACCTCATGTTCCCGCATGGTGACCCCACAATGCCTTCCGGCTTCCTTTCTTTCCTCTGGTGCATGCATGGGATCGATCGGATCGCTGTGGCGCGTCAGTTTGAATTCGACCAAGTCGGCTTGCGGCACGCAGTGGGGAATTCCTTGGCAGACAAGCAACAAGTGGTAGAGAACGCCATGAGATGGAGACTAACAAACCGACAGGGTATTACGAAGATGATCATGAAATGATGGAGGAAAAACGAAAGAAAGTGGGTTGGAGCAGGGGGCAAAGGAGGCGAAGATGAAGATTATAAAGTGGTAGTGGGAAAAGAACATATACATTGTAGGATGGCGGAGAGGGGGAAGGGAGGTATGTCCGAGAGTGAAGAAGAATGCTGGGTGAAACGTTAGAAACGAAGAGCTCGACATGAGAATAAAAGATGCGAATGCGGGGAAGAATATCAACATGAATGCAACGTTGACTGACAGACTGAGGCGTTGCTCCTGGTTGGTTTATCAACACGGTGCAGGAAAGGAAAGATAGGGGGAAAACGGGGGTATAGAAATGAAGCGGAACATAGAACTGGTAATGAAAAAACAAATTAGAAATAAAGAGCACGACGTAATTAGGGGAAAACCAAACAATTGATTATGAAGAAGACAATGAAACGAGAGAAGAAAAAGAAGGAAATGGGGTTGGTCGAGCGAAGGTGTAAAGGACGTATTACACTATACGTCATCGTAAAACAACCACAACGGTTAACCACTTCGTGTCTGAATGAGGCTTAATTTACCTCCATACACGGTGTCATGTCGTATTTGTTTCTCGCTTTCCTTTCACTAACAACATTAAAATATCACGTGTCACTTCCCAACCGCTCAATCGTCGTTCCCCTTTTCGTTTCCTTCATGTTGCTTCATCTGTCTTTTTTCTTCGTCATACACAACCAAAACTAGATATGTAAAGTCTCCTACTCATGCTGTGCACTTTCGAATTTTTTAATTTCAATTCAGCCCCCCCCCCCTGTTTCATTTCATCTCCTCTTTCAATTCGTAGTCCTCCTTATCATCATCAAAAATTAACCCTTTGGTCCGTTAGTCCCCCTTGCATCTCTTGCCCCCCCCCCCCCCCACTTGACTTTGACTTAATATTCAATATTTAGCTTCAATTATGCTTTAACAATCCCCACTTCCCCCTCCCAATCGTTTCCTTCTCCATGTTAATAAACCAACCAAAACCAAGCAGTCGCTCTATTAGCGCCCTTGCTTTTCGTTTGTTGTAAATACGCTTCACATTACTGTGTTTTATACATAGAGTTTGGTAAATACGCGTTCAAATTCAAACTGATTGTAACCTTCTCCAATACCCAATGTGGGTGACATGAGAATAAATTTTCATTGTCATTGTCATTGTCATTGTCATTGGATATCTGGTTGTTATTTATGACAACAACAAAAACACTGTAAAACGGTACCTCACTTCATATCTGAACTAGTTTATAGAATATAAGTCTCAGGGTAGTATTTTGTTATTGATGTTGTTTTGACTGTGGTGTAGAATAAGATGATAAAGAGAAATTGGGTGGGTTAATAAAGAAGGTACAAAGCGATTTGATGTATCAGAGACATGTGTAAACATGAACAAAGAACTTGATGTTGGTAGAACTCGGTAGAACAGGGTGATAATACAGAAGATTCCAGGAGAGACTATGATATTACGAAACGAAGAAGGAGAAAGGGTGGATGAAGATGGGTGTAACAGATGACGAGATGCTAATTAAAGAAACCAAACTTCACACACATACACACACGCACACGCACACGCACACACAAGAAATGGGCGACAAGATGATAAGGATAACTTCGAGAGGGTAGATTTAAGTTAAGAGATTGCAAAGTATGAATCAAAATAAAGAAGCGGAAAAGAAGTGGAGGAAATGTAAGATGTATGGAAGGAGCAAGAGGCAGTGAGGGTTTGGAAATATGCGACGCGGATTCAGAATAAAGTGAATAATTATAACTGAGTACCCATTAATTGGCTTGCGGTATATTCATACGGGAATGTCAAACAGGGGGTTTCATGCAGGCGTCGTCAGATGGAGAAGGAGGAGAGGAGCTTGGGAGAGTAGGAGCAATTAGGGTGTATTCCACGTGGTATTGAGATGAGGATGCTAAGATGAGTGGAGTTAAAAGGGTAAGGAAGCAGGGGACCGGGAAAAGGAGAGTCAGTGGATAAAAAAAACAAAGACATCAACACAATAGGAATTGAAAACAGCTATCACGGAACATGGGAGGTTGTTATGAAGAGTTATCTCAAATATTTTACATAATGATTAAAAAAAGTGATCACAAAAAGTTTAAACATAGAGTTAAAGCATTGATAGTCCTTTGTAGGAATATTTTGTTGCTGTTAAAATGTTAAAATTAAGTAGGGGGATAATCATAGGGATGCAAGTGAAATTACACGGTGTTCTCTTAAAAGACTTAAAGGGATAGTTGAGTTCTGTTTTCAGACCGCAAATGCCGTCAAAGTGCAAGGTTATTGCTCTTATTCTTATCTATGACATTTATAGTGCCCTTTTAGAACCTAAAATTGCTATTAAGTTAATTATTTAATTAAAAATAACAATATATGAGCCTGTTAATTGTGGGTAATATAAGCAACACGAAAATGCCAACAAAAGAGCCAACATCGGCATTGGCCGAAATACGACGTAAAAGGCGTTATTTCGTTTTTTTTCAACGGTTTTTTCAAATTTTTCAAAATATCTAATATTTGTGGTGGCGGTACACAAGACAGTATTAGAAATCGTTATATTTCAGGCGTCTCTGAACCGATTTTGATCAAACAAAGATGATTTTGTCATTTAAATATTCTGTTCTTTCAAATTTGACACTCAGTTTTTCATTATCTCACAAACACATATTTTATGTAGCGCCCTCTGCAACAGAACTCAACTATCCCTTTAACGAAGTGTGGCGCCCTCGAATTCTCCTCCGCGGGTAGATATCCCACTATGAATCTTCAAGTCGTTCATGAGGAACAATATGACAGTAATAATATATAGCCATGAGGAAAAGGGAAAGGAAAATAGATGATTTTGATGCAATGTGTTCGTTAATCTTGAGCATCGCGTTCTCAGAGAACAGTCGCGTCAGATTAAATCAAACTGAAGAACAGGGCATAACACGAGGCAAAATAGAGCAGAATAAAGAGAAAAATGGAGCAGAGATAAACAATATCTGGAGGGAAAAACGGGAATTTTTGACAGTTGAACGTGAAAATAATCTCTTCTCCCATGGGTTTTTATCTGAATGCCTTGTCGCGCCTATGCAAGCCCACGTGGTTCGGTTGGGTTTGCGATGGCGGTTGTGGGTGAAGCAGGGCGTAAAGTCGAGCTTGACAAAGCCCTTGCCATGGGTCCTCCAAAAATGTAAGCCAATATATGAATCAAAATAAATATCTGAACAGAATTCGACCACAGTTATCTTCCTTAAACCTTTACAAAATAATCACATCTTAGCGGACGAGTCCATAATGATATGAAGTTGGAAGTGTAGTATAGAGCTCTTCTTCTTCTTCTTCTTCTTCTCCTTTTCTTTTGCCGCTTATTTGTCTTGTTACTACATCATATCACCATCACCATCATGATCATCATTATCTTCTTAATCAGTATATCATTTTTTTTCTGTAATTCAGTATGAAATTTGACGACAGGTTAGACGTGAAATGACTCTTAAAAAAGAAGGAAAGTGTAGATATCCAAACGCTCCATGAAAACAACACCACTCAAAGACATGACATTCATATGGATCTATGTGGGTCTGCATAGAACGTAGAAATGCAGTAATCAAACTTTGAATAATTCAATTATGGAATGCCAAGCGAGATGGTGCTATGGATCAACGCATGATATGGTAAACGGGGCCAAAAGGTTAAATTTGAAGAAGAAATGGAGTATCTGACGTGTAGTCCATCGTCTAGACGTGGATGCAACGGTAAACATAAGCCACGTTTACACGTAGATTTAATATCGTGATATCAATCATGACTGCTGTGTATACAGTGGGAGCTAGGACGTCAATGTCCATCTGTTACCCAAACCAGGTCACAATTAACAACAATCATTGCACAATTGTTAAACAAGTACAGTGATATTGATTTAATTTATACCGCACAGGATTTTAATCAAATAAAGTATAAACAAATTGAAAATGATTATAAAATTAGATTTAACGGAAATTTGACCTTTCGAAAAACAAAAACAACGATAAGTGAGATTTCATTTCATGTGAAAGAATATCAAAGCTGTAATCCATTGAAGGGGTCGCTCTAAAAGCGTTCTCTTACTTCTTATCCGAGTGCCGACCTATTTACTTGTATTAGTTTTTATCATGAATGAAACAATATTTTATAAATTCACATTTTGATTTCAATAAAAGGCCACGGATCTTTTACACATGTACACTTCATACTTTGCCCATTTTAGAAAAATCACTGCCAAGGTGATGTAGGTGCTTCCTGAGCTGATGAATACCTTTTGTTTGACCTTTTGAAAAGAATACTTTTACCTGTGTATCATAAAATGTACCTCCGGTACATAATCGAATAATGATTGCATAACTTTCATGGACACATATCCAGCAGTCTTTTCGATGGGTTTTACAGTTGTGTTCAAATGACCTTTATCTGCTCATGCGCAGATATTATATATGAAGTAGTGTAGCTACATGTACATGTATATCATACTCCAAAGTAATCAACGAATCAAAATAATTTCTACATATTTCGCATTTTTTGAAAGACCAGTATGCTTATGATCTCGATCTCGATGTGCGCCATCTAATAATAATAATAATAATAATCTTTAAAGTCCACTCAAAATTGTATTAAGTTAAACCGAAAATGGAAATTCTTTTTGCCCAAGTGATCGTGAGCCCGGTTAGTCACTGTAGAGCGCCAGATCGACGTTGCTCTGTCCCTTATTGTTGAACGCCAAAACAAGGGTAGCACCAACTCCCGTCTTTTAACGTATTTTAGTATAAACGCGGCCGGGGTTCGAACCCATGACCTCCCAGTTGTGAGGCGGACGCTCTACTGACTGAGCCAACACAACAGTATGTGATACGTAAGCTGATGCATGGGATAAGGGTTCCTTGGGATTTATTTTCTTACATCGTGTTAACAAGACAGAAAATTAAGATCACGGTAACATCTACGTCTGAACGTGGTCATGTGACGAGTTTTGGGAGACAGAGAAACCGATGTTTGTATGGTGGCTGTCAAAAACAAATGCCAATGAGATCAGTGATCGATTTTTGCCTCATCGATCAGAGGTTCGAGTATGATAGGTGTCGATATCGTCGTCCAGATGGACTAGGGTTTGTAGATGATCAAATAATGAGGCCCTGGGACGGTGACAAACGAGGTTAGTTCGTTTGTCTTTTATTGGGTTCTCAGAGTAAATGTGAATTATATAGGTTAGAGCGCCTCTACTTGGCTAGGAGAAGCTGAACTTTATGGTCACATGCGTACGTGCAACTACTGACGAAGATAAACGACTTTTTACTCGAAAGATCAATTATGCGAGGGTAAATGTCATTAATCGATTGGCCTATTATCTTTAGTATGTATCTCTTACACTACATTAATTAAACCCTTTCACCTATCCATCATTAAACTATTAATTAAATATTATATTACATAGTAGAAACAGAGATTATGATGAGAAGGGCCTAAACAGATACATTTTAATACATAGTTTTAGGTCTAAACAGTAACAATTCCGCCGTGTTTTGTATCATTGCAAAAAAAACAAAAAAAAAAACATCTTGACTCATCATATGCCAGTCTTCTTTAATAACCCATTTGTGTTCTTGGTGATTTGTTACAAAACAACAAAAATCAATTCAGATTTTAATCTAGGACGATAGAGAGTGACCTTTCAGTTTCGTATGCAGACAACCAAGCTATACAAGTCATTTTCCTATAGTACGCGGATGGGGGAGAAGGGGAGGAGACCGACATCTTTATAAGATTCGGGGGAGAAAAGGCATGTAAACAATTTGAGGAAAATTTATAGGCATGTCGTATTTTGTTCTGACCCATTTTATATAGTTTTGATGATTTTTTAAATCGAAATCTTCCTGTCGGTGAACAAAAAACAACTGGAGCCTCCCACCATTTAAAGGATAATCCTGAACCCGCCTCTTCTACGTGCACTTTGACTGAAATATTCATTCGGAGTCACATACCGATAGTAAGTCTTTGTAAAATGGTAAGCAGCCCCTTCTAGATGCATGTCACGAACTCATATACCTCGTCTCTTCGGATACCCTCGTTCAGTTCGAGGAAATTCACCTCGCGGTTCAAGTCGATTTTGCACAAAGTCTATTGACCGAAACATCCGTGCCCCACATGAATTTCTATAAGAGGGACTGAGTCGTCCAAACGCATGTACGTGAACAATTTTGAAATAGTTTTACAAGACAGTTTCACGAATGTGTCCCAAATCCACACATACTTCCAAAGCTGAAGATTTAATGGACTTGCCCGACATAGTAGAACTCTACGTTTGGCGTGTGTGGCATGTAAAAGCAATATTCGAAAATGATTCTACTAGGAAGAAAAGAAGAAGTTGACGCTTTGAATAAAGGTTAAAGAATGGGAGTGGATACTAATGACACAACAATAATGACTAGAGGGGTTTAAACAAAAAAGAAAGAAGAATGGAACAAAACGAAGAAAATCCAAAACCGAAGAAAAAATTGAAAAAATTGTAAGAAAAGAACTTTATACCGCACCCAGGGGAAAATAATGTAAACAGTAACCAAGCAATAGCTTGTAGGCAGGTAAAACGAAACAGAATTGACAAAGGGTGATCTAAGACGAATTAATCGAGAAAAAGAAAAAAAGAGAAAATGAAATAAAACAAAACAAAACCAAAACCAGAAGAATGACGAAAAAACACAATAAGGGAAGGAGAGGAGTGATACCAGAGGAAGTTGAATGAAACAACCAGAAAAGAGAAAGGAGACGTAACAAGAATAACACGTTGCAACAAGGTTTAAAGTGAAATAGATTGAACATTAACGATTGGTCAACATGGATATATGGTGACGCTTATTGAACTGGAATGAACAGCCACGGTTCGTGCAGACGGTAGTATCAATTCTCATTACTATAGTCTAGCTTTCGCTATACACCCTTTACTCGAGAGATATGCATTCTGAATTTTCAAACCCTGCGGAGAGGGGGAAAGAGGGGTGAGAGGGTGAGGGGAGGGTGTAAGGCAGTCATATCCATTAGGTTTATAATGTATGCCTATTCCTTTCGCAAGCCTTATTTCTGTTCGACAAATTAACTGAATTGTCCCCGTTTATTGAGAAAGCATATAGAATTGCAGCTACAGGATTAAATTGATATTTTACAAAGGAGGAACATAGTTATTAAAGATGCAATATGCTAACAAGCTCAATGCTATAATCTGTTTACAATCATTAATGGAGATCAAATGGACAGTTATCTGAAATAGAGACGATAGACAATAAAAACACATTATCACGATGTTAAAGAAATATCTCGATTATAATGTGTAGTTGATTTGGGGGAATATTGAACATGTTTGTTTATTTATCCTCTCAATAGATTATCAAAAAATGGATTGACGGTACTAAAAACAATATTCTTGTAAAATAGCCTCTTAAATACGAGGTGGCGTAGAGGGAAAGAAGGGAATAAATAATAGAAGAAAAGGAAAAGAGCTCAGACAAGAAAAAAAAATTAAAAGGTGTTTGAGAGAAAGAGAAAGTTCGATAAGAAGTAAAAGAGATAAATAATAAACTACAAATAAATAAAGGAAGAGAGGGGGGGGGGAATGAGAGAATAAGGCGAAAGAAAAATTACGAAAATAAAGTGAGGTAGAGGAAAGAAGTACAAGAAGGAAAATAAGAAGAAGAGAGAGAAGAAGGAGAAGAAGAAGAGAGAGAAGAAGGAGAAGAAGAAAAGAGAGAAGAAGGAGAAGAAGAAAAGAGAGAAGAAGGAGAAGAAGATGAAAAAAGCAGATATGGAGAAGAAGTACAACAAGAAGAAGAGAACAAGAAGAAGAAGAAGAAAAAGATA
Organism: Strongylocentrotus droebachiensis; assembly: GCA_035222895.1. Lineage (NCBI taxonomy): Eukaryota > Metazoa > Echinodermata > Echinoidea > Camarodonta > Strongylocentrotidae > Strongylocentrotus > Strongylocentrotus droebachiensis. Next base: position 26,226 of record JAVYIG010010512.1, on the reverse strand, counting down.
TTAAGAAGACGAAGAAAAGGAAGAAGAAGAAGAAGAAGAAAAAGAAATGGAGTAAAAGAGATTGAGGGGGTGGACAGAAATGGTATATTCTGCCTGTAGTGGCTCCGTCTCAAACACTTGTACGCGTGAAATACAGACCATCTCTCCCTCCTCCGAGACGCGATACGTGTTTTATATGTCAAAAGGAATTCATTACGAGTACGTCTACCTCATACGATATGTGGCTGTCTCTTAAGCTACGCATTTATAACAATCAGGGAGAAGGGATTTGGCCGAATCAAGCACCTAAATGTCAGTATGCACATGTTAAGATTCAGAGTCACGCTGGCATGAATCGGAAAATAAGGAAGGGATGGAGAGAGAAAAGTAAATAGGGTGAAACGGGAGAGAGAGAGAGAGAGAGAGAGAGAGAGAGCGCGCGTTAACATGTTGAAGGCAAAAGGGACAGATACAGATTTAGAGGGAGAGAAAATGTGAGTAAAGAGGTCAAAACATGAATAAATCAAGAAAGAGGAGACTGAGATAATTGTGAGAAAGGAAGAGGAAAGCTAGGGAGGAAGGGGCGGCATGGCGTACAGGAAAGACGATGAATTAATCTTACTATGTAAACAATTTACATGAGATCTAGAAAGCAAGTGAAAATTAATTACAACAGCAACAACAACAATTATAACAAAACGAGAACAAAAACAACAAGACATGAAAGTAACATTTGAAAAGATGACATTTTGATATTTAACACAAATATTTTCTGAAATAATAATAAGATTTTGAAAGACGACTTCATCCCATGCTTTAGTTTTATTCAATTCAACTTAATGCCAGTGTAGGATTCCCGTATAATGAATCGTCCCTATAACATTCCACTACCTTCTTGCTCCCAGGACGAGCTTCTTTAAATGTCAATATTCATGGGACTAGGAAAGGGAAAAGAATGAGAAGAAAGGAAGATGCCTCTTGAATATCGACGAAGCTGAAATGACTGTTGGTACATCACCTCCCTGGTAGATAATATAGAAGGCTAACCATTCCTGCTTAAGCTGTACATTCGTAAATACTTCCCGGCTTACGATGTTTTTCCAAATTGAATGGGAGCGGGTAACTAGGTCGTTCACAATGGTCATTGCTTGTTCGATACACAGATGAAATTGAATGGTATTTCTTGACGATCGCAATGACAGAATGTAGGTCAAGATCAGAAGATACGATGCATACGTCACAATGACAATAAAACGATTTACCCTAAGACTACCATTTCCAAAATTGTAATACTATATTTGTCATTACGATTTCGGAATGCACGATTTGATCATCTCCATATCCAAGTACTCCCCTCTCTCACTCTCCCTCTCTCTCTCTCCCTCCCTACCATTCCCTCTCTCTCCATCCCTACCCCTCTCTCTTGATATTACCCTCTCTCTCTCTCTCTCTCCCTCTCTCTCACTATCCATCTCTCTTTATACTCTTCCTCTGTTTCAGTCTCTTTCTCTCTCTCTCTCTCTCTCTCTCTCTCTCTCTCTATCTGTCAAGTCTTAGGGTGAATACTAATTGTTAAGAGACATAATCTCATCATTTTACTTCGGCATTTCCACACTCTTTTATTGGGATTAAAAAAAATTGAATTGAATTAAATTGATAATGACATGTTTGTAAGAATATCATATTATTTGACACATGCCCTATACTGTAAGATACAGCTGTTTGATCTTTCAGTCTTTTTCTATTTTTTTCTTCTCTCTCTCTCTCTCTCTCTCTCTACATGTATCTCTCTCTCTCTCTCTTTTTCTCTCTCTTTTTCTCTCTCTCTCCTTCACCTTAAATATATTGAAAGAACAAATTGTTTTGCACAAGAAATGAGAGTCACGATCCTGCACGAGATATCACGGCGACAGGTGGCGCCATTCACAAAATAAAGTAGAGAAAAAAAGCCAAGGTATTAAACAAGATTCATTTTTGACTTTATACCTTGTACCAGTAGCGTACGCAGGATTTTTTCAAGGGGGGGGGGGGGGGGGGGGGGGGGGGAGTTAACATTTTAAATCGCGCCGAAATTTTCGCAACGACTCAGCCAGCCGCTGAATAAGCGGGGGTAAGAGGACACTTTTTGTAAGGTCACCTTTTTTAGGTCAGCCATTGGCATATTTTTTATTTATTTTTTAATTAAACAAATATAAATAAAGGGGGGGTTCAACCTCCAACCCCCCCCCCCCTGCGTACGCGCGCGCCTTGTACAATACACATAAGAAGAGAGAATGCGATGTTGTTATCGAATACGTTTAGTTTGTTTCTACACCGTTGATAATTTTGGATGTTCCAACAGATATCATTTTGAAGAAAGAGGACTATGTTTCTCAAGTTACTTATCCTCAACAATCACTGAAACAACGAAAGCTCAAGACCAAGATCCCTTTACAAAATGATAATAACACGCACGCCCTGTGAAGTAACGAAGCTTCGAAGTATTATCTGCAAAACTTCAAATTGTTGAACCTTCGAAATAGCTTGAAAATGAACTTGCGAAGGAGCCATACCCCCTTCCATGGCTCTTCAACTAGCTGGCACTGCCTACGACGAAAAATATGGAAATATATTGGGGGCAGACAGTCAGAAAAGAACATTAAAACATATATGGGGGAAGAAGGGTTTTAGAGCACACTCTCGCCTGGATCCCTTTACATACCATGCGGGATTACAGACATGTCAAGTCGTGGAAAGTGATATCTTACGTGGTTAAATGCTGGATGTAATTCATTTCCACTCAGTCTTATGAATTACGCATCACGCACGGTATGACGGGATTCGGGACATGGGGTTCAAATTTTACCGGGTCACGAGGAAAATGAACAAGATGAAAAATAAAGCACGACAGAATCTCCAACTGGAAAATATTCACAGTCTGAAAATGATTTATGTTCTGGACAGACTATTATGCATTTGTTTTTTAAAACAAAAATGTTGTATTCATCCCTTTCTACAAGGAACCTTAAATGTGGAATTGATAAAGTTGGATTTTATTGCAAGCGTATTCTAAAACGTACTTCTTGATTTACAAAAAAAAATCTGAATGCGAATAGAAAGTCCTCTTGAAATAGTAAAGTATTTCAATCCTTGCACTAATCTGAATCCTGTGACATGCCTTTCTTAGGCATATAATATTTTCGAGGTATCAAGACGAAGTGTGTGTCAAACTCTTTGAACAGTCGCCGATCTAGGGGCACAAATTTGTTGATTTATTTTTATTGGTTTTATGGGCAGTGATACCTCTAAATATTGAGGGAACATTTCAGTTTTCTCGGTAGATATCGTAGACACAACGCCGATAATCTAAGCAAAAGAATTCAGGGACTGCCAGTGAAACTACTTATGAACTTTATGCTATTAAATAAAGCGACGACTCAAAAGAAAGATGAAGAAAGAACAAGAACGAGAACATGAAAGAAGGATGAAGAGGAAGATAAAAAGGATAAGGGAGATAAGAGGGAGAGAGAGAGAGAGAGAGAGAGAGAGAGAGAGAGAGAGAAAGAGAAGGAATTAAGGAGAAACAAAACTTCTCTTTGTTAACTTCATATGTAATATGCACATTTCTAGGGTTTGCAATTAGAGGATTGCAGTTTTAACAAGCGAGACTGAAAGAGATACTTATCAGAATGAACAAAGCATGAGCCTTCTTTGATTGTGCGTTCAACATTGTTTGGAGGAATCTATAGATAGACACCATTCACTCAGAGAAGGACTTAGATGAGGTTCTATCTTTGTGTCAGACATCTTTGAATACCGTTCTAAAAGCATGCATTCTCCGATTACATGAAGAAACAGGGTTCCTTCTCACTGCGGTAACAGTCTGATTGATTGGAAAGTAGATAAGGTTGAGTTCTGGCAAGAGCGACAAAATAAATACTGTGTGAGCCTTCTCTTTCTAATGATATCATATTGGCTAATATTACATGAGTATTATGTGCCGTAAAAAGGATTTTTCTCAAATACCCTTAAATTCTCCAAATTACCAGGAATAGATTAAATGTTGACAAGATTTTATTTCGACTGGTGTTGAGTTTCATGCAAACTATGCTTTTTTATGTAAGCTTGTTGTACTTATTATTTGATGATTCTAAAAATTCACAAAAACATAATTATTTAACAAATTTGAATGACATCTATATAGACAGTTTTCATCACAATTTAATCACGTTACCAGAACTATACTCATATTTACGATTGATCTATAATGCCAAGTGCATGCATAAGAAAAATGACGTTTACATTCACTATCAAGGTTTCACAAACCCTTTTTCAATGTCTAATCACAAAAATCAGTGACGAATCTGCTGATAACCAATCAGAAGCAAGGATTTCCCTAGCTTATAACAGAAATTGTCATTTGTCACTGATGACAAGTTTTGTGAAATAGGGCCCAGGTATCATCCAAGCCAGGGGACCTAATAACAAACATAATATTACATAATGATCGATGTACATGTAGATCGATGATTAGCTCATACCAGTCATCTGTAAATACATTAACACCAAGTTTTTGTATCGTTACAGACATCATGTTACTATCTTTAAACTAAAATGTGCATGTTTAATTTCATGAAGAAAAAAAAATCGAATGTAAATATTAAAAAGCAACTCCTTTTGTAAAATCAACCTAAGGCATTTCAATAGCCTTATGCGTCACGTATTGGGATGTGCGAGAATGAGAATGACATATTGCATAATAGTGTCGTGGTCGAGTGGTTTAAGGTGCTTGACTGGAGATGCGAAGGTCGATGGTTCGAATCCCGACACGGCACCAATATCCTTTGGCAAGATATTTACTTGCACTTGCTACTCTCCACACAGGTGTCAAATGGGTACCCGGTAGGATGCGAAAGTTCATGTGGTTGGATGAGCGAGTGTGCGTTTGTAAAATAACGACTGGCTGGAATGCTCCCCAGGGAGTGGAAAATATGCATACAATGTGTGCGGGCAAGCCTGAATCCGATGACCAGGGTAATATGTTAAGCGCTCAGGCACATCGTTGTATCGATATAATATTGGGCGCTATATAAAAGCGGAATATTATTATTATTATTATTTCTACAGGACATACAATAAGGTAAGGAAATTGCCTTCGATTTGATTTAACTAATTAAAGAATTCACAGAAGTCAACATACAAGTAGACGAGTAGTTTCAAAGGAGTTCACCTCGTGATCTCAGTTTTTGACAATGATAACGAAATATACAGTAGGCTTGCGGATGCACCATGTGAGAAAGAAGAAAGAAAGCAGAGAGTATTGGGTATACGCCAAAATACACCAACATATCTTCTTCTCTTTCTGTGGCAGTAGGAACGCTCCTTGTGGCACCAGCACGCCAAGATAAGATGTGACTGTGGTTTGGATGCCGTCAAGTAGCCGATTTTCAGGCCAACACAAGGTAGGTCACCTGCCCAGACTGTCCCGGACGACTCAGATCAAGTTTCGCTCATTTCAAATGCGCGCCATTTCTGTTTTTCTCCTCTCAACAGTGAAGAGTTAGATTAATTCTTTCCCCAGGGAGCACAAAAAGATTTCTGGATAAGATAGAAATGATCCCCAGATTAATGTGGTAAAAACTCTCGAAAATTATGATTCGAGACAGATCTAAGTTTGGAATGTAACAATTCCATAATTTTCAAATACCCCCCCTATGAAGAAAGAGATAAAAATTAACATGGACATGAATGATTTATTCATTTTTTTCTTCCAGATTTTCTTTTAAAAGCAAGATAGTCAAATTCAGAGCCATCGAGGGAACTTTTTTTTTTTTTTTTTTTTTTTTTTACAAAGGAGCCCTGCTAAGGACAAATACAGCATTAAACAAAAATACATGGTAATGATGATGGACTTTTAGATGACACGAAATGTATGATTACATAAGATTTGACAATGTGTTACACCCCCATGGCGTGTAGGGATGGTTACTGTAAATAACTGGAAATAATCAAAGATGAGGAGAAACAAGTCAGTTGGTGTACTCAGTGCTCACTCAAAATGTAGAATGACACATTTATTATCTCCATAATAAATATCAACGAATGACAGAAATCATCATACAATAACAATATTGTAAGAACAAACCTTCTAGAATTATAATGTTTTCCGTGTCATTATCCTCATGGATACATAACCATAACAATTAATATCAAACATCTTGTACATCACACTTATTAACAATTTCATCCTTAAGGATGTCCCTTTGAAGTTGCCAAATACTACCTGTGAATGTATTCTATACGCTAACAAATTACAAGATACATTATATACAAACCCGAGAACTAACCCGGATCATGTTTATATTAAAGATACCATGTTCATATAAACCATGACTTTTCCTTGATCTATCCTTATGCTCTCATGAGCATACATACTCATAAAGAAGTCGTACTATTATTATCAAACGGTATCCAAGTAAACTCTCTTAAATAATCAAGGATTATTTAATACATATTTCTATAATATCATCCAATAAAACCAACAACTAACTATATGAAATACCTTGAAGTGTAGTTTTACAAACTACTAAACTGAATCTCAAAAGTGCTAATGACACTTTAAATCATCACATCAAAATGATTACTCTAATAACAAACTATACAAGTAATGACTACTCTAATAACAAACTATACAAGTTTACCAAACTGGAACAAACATATTCTATTGCCTACTAAAATTGAGAGGAGAATATAAAGAGAACTATGTAAAACTCTCTAAAGTATTATAAAACAAAGCAGTCTTTTACAACTATCTTCATGGGAGGAAGCTTGATCCAATAATCATATAAATCAACTGGCACAAGCTCAACTACTAGTCTTCATAGTTAGTCTCCTTTCCAGGCACTCTGAATCACTATTCTAAACTCAAGTCCTATTAATACAAGAAAGACTATGTACAATACAACATAATATGCTAAATGGGTCTGATCTATTAGACTACCCTATGTCAATATTCTAGGTAGGTCCATGGTGGACAGACCACAGATTCCTCTATCTACAGCTCTTATCATTCACTCTCATCTTAGGTCCAGTCTCCTCACTTTCTGGAGTTCGGAGTTGCTAAACCCTTTCACATCGAAGTCTTAATCTACTTATTTATATAATAATATATATATATATATATATACATGATTCAAAGGTTCAAGTACCAAAACTGATCATGTTTAAAAGTAATACAATAAAGTTATAGATACAGTAAATATCCAATAGAAAGCCAAACAGACAGTTACTTACTCTGTTCGAAAGCTAAAACGGTGCACCATGCTATAATAAAGCATTACAATACTCTTGCTTTATAATAACCAACTAAACTGCTAAATACTATGGATGGAATACCAGTAAAATGTATTACTTTAGCATGAATACATAAAATATACAATATACATGTATACATACTAATATCAAAATACATAGATAGAAATGATATTGTCTTACCTGGAAATAATCAAAGATGAGGAGAAACAAGTCAGTTGGTGTACTCAGTGCTCACTCAAAATGTAGAATGACACATGTTGTACACTATTCATGCTGACCGATCCCTGCTCAAGTCTTAATCTCCAAGTTCGTCCATTTATGCTGGTAGGGTAATGTTTACTAAACTGGGGGATTAATCCTTAGTCTGTAATTCTGAGGGTAGAGTTTCTTTGTGCTCACTGGACATAGCAAACTCATATAAACTTACTAAACAATACAAAGTTAGGAACAAAGGGGTGGGCATTTACTAACTAAAGTGGAGTGGGCATTTATTAGTGAGTCATCAAACATCAAAGAGTATTATCTCTATAGGGGTATAACACAGCACAGAGTATATCTCTATAGGGGTATAACACCTTCCCCCACCAAAAAAAATAAATGTCCACTTGACACTCAAACAATGTCATAACTGTAAGGGAAAGAAACAAAAAAAATCCCAATGTTTAAACCAAGAAAATATACCACTGATTCCTTCAAACCGTTACATCGATGTAACCTAGTCATTATAGTCATGCTATATAAATCTATCAATAAAGTAAGTAAGTCAGGGTGTTAACGGTCCCAACTTGAATCCATAGATCCTTAATACTATTCAATAGAAAGAGAATATATCCCTAATAACATATCAACTATGACAACATTAATGAGTCATACCCTTTGAGAAACCCTCTAGTACAACATAAGTACTAATTTGTCAAATGCTGCAAAAAGTTATCTCCTATCTAGTTACACTGCACAGTGTACTTCTTGTAGACTCATTAAAGTTTCTGTTTTGGAATCTCAACATCTATACGTATATTAACTTACATCTCAACTTTTCAGTTATACATCACAAACTTTTCTGTACATTTAATTTTCAACCTCCTACCGGTGACGTAGCCTCTTAGCTATTCTTATGCTTTCAGTCATCGCTTTCGTCCATGTAGCGAGTACAATCTCTTTGTCGTCCTCGACCTCGTACGATGTCCTCACTTAGCATCTCATGACCTTCAGCATCCACCGGTCTTAAGTTCTGCGTTGATTGAAATTAAATGTTCTTAAAGCTGATATTCTCTAATACAAACCCGCAGGTGAGCGCAGATCTGTCGTCCAGGTAGCTCCTTGCATCCCAAGTGGCGACTCCCTCGGTAATGGCTGGAAGCGTCCATGTGACTGCGATGCTGGTCCCATCATCCACGGTGTTGGCCCCAGTGGCTGCGATGCTGGTCCCACTGGCTGCTGCACTTCTGGGATTGGTAGTGGTGGGTTGCGTGGTACCTGGCCAGAGCTTTGTTTAAACAATTGATACTGAGAAAACATATCATGTGGGGGAGGATAAGGCATAGATAAGGTCTGGGGTATGAAAGGAGCAACGTGAGACTTATTATTAGGAAGAGGGGAGACAAACTGATGCTGGTCGTTCAGTGTAGCTGGAATATGCATCAGGTTTGGTTGGATTGGTTGTAGGGTAGGGTCTCCTAAACTATCATAGGTGAGCCTTGAAGGAGGGTGACGTTGTCTCGGAGGTAGAGCTGGGTCGTGTTGCTGATGTGATGAGGAAGAGCTGTCTGCTTGGACTACAGGGTGCACAACTGATGGTGACGCTGAGCCAATATTTCTCTCTCTTTGTCCCTCATCAGTCACTTGTGGGGGTTGGGGTATCTGTTGGGCCATTTCTGCTAGGGTAGAATTATCTAAAGGAAGTTCTTCATCTGATGTAGAGATATCAACCGAAGCATCACTTTCAGTTAGCTGGTCTTGAAAACCTGCTAGTCTTTTCCCTTCCAGATAATACCTTTCTTCATCTGAAGATTCAGTTGAAGACCATGACATGTGGGTGGGCAGGGGTTTACTGGATCTGGTTCGTCGCCGAGGAGGGGCCTTCACTTCACTGTTACCCGTGGGATGATCTCCATCAGGAGCTAGAAAACCTGCACATGGCAGCAGCATGTTGCGATGGAGAACTCTTGAAGGACCAGATCCATCCTCGTGCATGACTTGATAGACAGGCAAGTCGTCTCCTACTCTCTTGAGTACCCTGTACACATCTGGTTCCCAATATGACTGGAGCTTGTTTGGTCCTGGAACACGCTTATGATTACGAACCAGGACTCGATCACCTTTGTCCAGCGGAAGACTTGGCCTTTTTCCGTCTTTTCTTCCCCTGGAGGTGCTCTTCTCCGCATTCCTTCGGGCTAACGTGTATGCTTCTTGCATGGCATCTTTCCATCTGCTGCAGAAATCTGCATGAGTAACCTTGCCGTCCTCCTTTTCTTCAGCAAGATTGAAAACCAGGTCAATTGGAAGCCTTGGTTCCCGCCCATACATCAGGAAGAATGGAGAAAATCCAGTTGCTTCTGATTTTGTACAGTTGTACGCATGTACAACCTTGGGGAGATGGTCTTTCCAATTGGCCTTTTCTGTGGACGTAAGGGTGCGTAGCATTGACAACAGGGTCCGATTGAATCGTTCCACCTGTCCATTTCCTTCTGGGTGATAAGGGGTAGTCCTGGAATGCTTGATGTTGGCTAGCATTTCCAGTCGACGGAACAGGCGATTTTCAAATTCACCACCCTGGTCGTGATGGATACGTTGAGGAAAACCAAACTGCAAGATGAAGTTATTGAATATCTTATCTGCAACAGTTTTTGCCGTCTTATCTCTGGTGGGATATGCCTGGGCTAGCTTTGTGAAGTGATCCATGACGACTAGGATGTACTCGTAACCACCCTTGGATTTCTCTAGATGAAGGAAGTCAATGGATACGAGTTCTAGCGGCTGAGTACTGGTTATGCTTGTCATAGGTGCCCTGATCTGTCTGGCTGGTTTCTTATCCTTAAGACAACTGCAGCTCGATGTAATAAACCTGGTTATGTCACCTTCCATTCCTGGCCAGTAGAATCGTTGTCTCGCCAACTGCGTGACTCTCTCTGGTCCAAGGTGGCCCATGTTGACATGAAGTTCTTGGTACACCAGCTGCCTATATTTACCAGGAAGAACCAGTTGATTGCGGTTTGCAGTCTTTCGACGCAGGATGCCATGATCATCAACCACTAGTCTATTCCATTCATGAAGTAGCTTCCTGACCTCTTTGGGCATTTTCTTCCTTTCAGGGGGAGACAATTGCTTTCCACGTTGCTTGAGGTCCAGGACAACAGAGATAGTGGGATCATTCTTCTGAGTGGCTCGTAGTTCTTCCGTTGTTAGTTGGGGCAGTCCTGTTGAAATGTGAATATTTGATACTTGAGCAGGGATAGCTTCTGAGCCTGGGAGAGCCAGGTTCCAAGGTACATCCTCATTCACCTGAATCCCATGATGTACTGCCTGTATCACTGGTCTGGTGATTTCCTCTGAGTACCCCGGCATGGCTGGAAGAGTGAGGGGTTCTCGCGATAAGGTATCAGCATCTCCGTTACTCTTTCCTGGACGATACTTGATGCTGAAATGAAAATCAGCCAGCTCACCAACCCACCTCATTCCTGTGGCGTTCAGTTTCGCAGACGTCAACACATATGTTAGTGGGTTGTTGTCTGTGTATACGACAAAGGGAGGAGAGTAGTACAAATAGTCGCGGAACCTTTCACAGATCGCCCATTTCAATGCCAGGAACTCCAGTTTTCCGGAATGTAGATGGTAGTTCTTCTCTGCGGGGGTGAGGGAACGAGAAGCGTATGCTATTACCCTCAACTTGCCGTCCTGCTTCTGGTATAGCACCGCTCCAAGTCCTTCATGGGAGGCATCTGTATGCACTACAAAAGGCTTTTCGAAGTCTGGGTAGGCCATGATGGGAGCTATGAGAAGACTGTCTATCAGAGATGAAAGGGCTGATTTGTGACACTCTTTCCACTCAATGGGTGTACTGGAAGGAAGGGAGTTAGATTTCTGTTTTGTGGATCTCTTCTTTACAGGCTTGGGTTGAGACTGATTCACTGACAAGAATTGGTACAGACATGCAGCTCTTCGGGAGAAGTTAGGAATGTATCTGCGATAGTATCCCACCAATCCAAGCAACTTGCGAAGGTCTCCTACGGTAGCTGGTGTCTTCTCCTTTAGCATACGAACTGCTTCGGTATCGTTTGGGTCAGCCTGATGTCCGTCTTTGGACACAATCCGTCCTAGATATTTTACCTGACTCTGAAAGAACTTGCATTTGGCTGGCTTTAGTTTAATGCCTTTCTTCTTCAGTCGATGCAATACCTGCTGTAGGTGGGCGACATGTTCGTCAAATGTGGTGCTGTATACCAGAATGTCGTCGAGGTATACTGTGCATATCTCTCCACTAAGATCATCCAGACAATTTTCCATGCAACGCTGGAAAACAGCAGGGGCATTGGTTAGGCCAAACGGGATGCGGTTCCACTCATAAAGGCCCCATGGGGTGATGAAGGCTGTGAGGGGTTTACTGCTTTCCGCCATGAACCCCTGGTGATATGCCTTCCCCTGATCTAGTGTTGTAAACCACGCATTCCCACCCAGGCTGTCCAGCACTTCTTGGATGCGGGGAATCGGTTGTCTGTCTGGTATTGTCTTCTGATTGAGTTGGCGATAGTCGATACATAGCCTGGGTCATTGAGACTGATGTTCATCTGCAGATCTGAAATAGATCCGATATCTTCATCTCCCATGCAGAAAACATCACGCTCTGCATCTAACACACCCAGGAGTTTCTCTTGTTGTTGTGTCGAAAGATGTCTCACATCAAAGTTGTCACGAAAGGATTGGGTAGGTGGGTCAGTAGTTACTTGATTCACTCTGGTGTTACGAGTCTCATCAGTCGGGATGTGATGGTGCACAGATGAAATTCCATGCAGGTGCCCCAGGACTGTCTTCTTCGGAATCACAATAGGACGAGATGAAGCGTTTGTGACCAGGACTTGCACTCTGCATGAACTTCCACGATTCACCTCCACTAGGAATGGGTCGATGCCCAGGCCAGCGTCAAACAATGAGTTCTCCTCGTCAGGCTCGAATAGGCAACGAGTCTTCTCTGGAGCACTGGTATGCGTCCTACATGCAACCCTCATACTCTTGCCAGGTGGTAGCACTGTTACCTGGTTTACTCTGACCATCGGGTAGACATCGATTTTGGTGGCTCCGATAATAGAGATGATGCTGCTTACTATCTTAGGGGAACAACTCATTGCTGATGCTAGAGCTTTATGCATCGCATCAGGGGAGGTAGACGGGTTAATGAGCAGGGCTTCAATTACATTAAAGCCAATGATGGCATTCTCGCTGATGGTGTTATCTCCTACTACCAAAAATGGGACTTGAATCTCAGCCTCTCCACTGCCCCCAATCTGCACTGTTAGTTCAACATATCCGCTGAAAGGGAGATCAGTTTTATTTGCAACTGACAATCGTAGATCCTGATCCTGAAGGAGGTTTGAAATGGGCTGGGCCTGTTTTTGAGGGAGTGAGTCTTTGAGCCATGAGTCAGAGATTAGGGAGACTTGGGCACCAGTATCCCACAATGCTTGTGTTGCTTGTCCTTGGATAAAACATTGAAGCATACATTTTTTTCCAATTAATTTTGCTATTTTGTTCTGGGATCGGGTGGGGAAACTTGTCTTGGTGTCTACTTGCGATTGCTGCTTGGGACTTACTGGTTGTCTCCTCGAGGGCACGACCCGTCCCGTAGTGGTGCCCGCTGGTCGTTTCCCGCCGTGCATCCTCTGGCGAGGTGTCCAGTACTCCCGCACTTGTAGCAATGGCGACACTGTCGACCTTCCCCTTTCTTCCTGCATTCGGTGCAGCCCCATTCCAGTGGAGAGCGTTGTCTTGCTGGGCCTTGTCTCTCACGAACAGGAGCTGGACTACTATCTCGGATGGCCGCAATCTCTGCCCTGATCAGAGCCTTGATCTCCTTATGGATGCTGCTCATGTCCATTTTGGCCTCTGATGTTTCTTGTATGATATTGACTTGGGCTGGCGTCCTCCTCTTCTGCTTATTCAGCCGCTCCGTCTCATTATTGGCGGCAAGGTTGATTTTTTCTAAAAGGTCCTCGTCGCTAGCTGCTGAGTCATTCAGGTAAGGCTTCATATCATTTCTTACCCCTTCATTTGTTATGCCGGTCAAGGCAGAGTGCCTGAACATGTTCTCCACTAGAGAACTATCATACCGAAATGACGACCCGGCCTCCTGTGACACGAACATGATTTTTTGTTTTAGGGCGAGCAGCCTTAATAAGAAATCATGGGGCGACTCCCTCTGACCTTGTGCAGCCCTACTCAAGTCGTGGTACAGCTCCGTTGCCTCTTTTTCTTGGTAGTGGGATCTGATGAGCCGACGGAGGGTGGGAAGGTTGAGTTGGGGTTTCGACTCTAAATACGCCCTTAGGGTGAGGCCAGGCGCCATGGCACGAATCACGGCGTCAACGATGTCCTCATCTGCGTATTTCCTCTCTTTTCCCCGCTCGATCTGGTGGATGAGGCTCATAAAACTTAACCTCTCTTTCTGTCCTGCCTCCCCAACCTGTCCGGAAATCTTGAATTCCCTTCGCCAAGGCGTCGCTTCCGGTTGGGCCCTACCGATGGTCGATGGGGATGAGGCTACCTCTGTCTCTTGCTTGGTTTCCTTTACCTCATCCTTTGTACCAATGGCGTCTGCTACCATCTTCCATGTTGCCTCTCCATGGTCTGCGCTGTCCGCCATCTCGTCGCTGTTCAGATGCTTGGTAACAAGCCTCACGAGCTCTGACCTACCCTTTTCCTTACCTACACTCACCTTATCCTCTGGCAATCCCAGGGCCGTCAACACATCTATGAGTCCCTCTATGCTGCACCCTCTTAGTCCATTGGTGACATCATCTTTAAGGCCCTCCATCCTGGTTGTTGACGCTCTGGCTACTGTAGGAGTTGGTGAGAAGCGGCTTGGTCTGGATCAGGTCAGTCTACCCCGCTCGTCTCATAGGATGATGACTTGCAGCTTTAGTTCATCGAGAACATCAAGACTGGTGACATCATCCGGGCAGTGCCTCCAAAATGTTACACCCCCATGGCGTGTAGGGATGGTTACTGTAAATAACTGGAAATAATCAAAGATGAGGAGAAACAAGTCAGTTGGTGTACTCAGTGCTCACTCAAAATGTAGAATGACACATTTATTATCTCCATAATAAATATCAACGAATGACAGAAATCATCATACAATAACAATATTGTAAGAACAAACCTTCTAGAATTATAATGTTTTCCGTGTCTTTATCCTCATGGATACATAACCATAACAATTAATATCAAACATCTTGTACATCACACTTATTAACAATTTCATCCTTAAGGATGTCCCTTTGAAGTTGCCAAATACTACCTGTGAATGTATTCTATACGCTAACAAATTACAAGATACATTATATACAAACCCGAGAACTAACCCGGATCATGTTTATATTAAAGATACCATGTTCATATAAACCATGACTTTTCCTTGATCTATCCTTATGCTCTCATGAGCATACATACTCATAAAGAAGTCGTACTATTATTATCAAACGGTATCCAAGTAAACTCTCTTAAATAATCAAGGATTATTTAATACATATTTCTATAATATCATCCAATAAAACCAACAACTAACTATATGAAATACCTTGAAGTGTAGTTTTACAAACTACTAAACTGAATCTCAAAAGTGCTAATGACACTTTAAATCATCACATCAAAATGATTACTCTAATAACAAACTATACAAGTAATGACTACTCTAATAACAAACTATACAAGTTTACCAAACTGGAACAAACATATTCTATTGCCTACTAAAATTGAGAGGAGAATATAAAGAGAACTATGTAAAACTCTCTAAAGTATTATAAAACAAAGCAGTCTTTTACAACTATCTTCATGGGAGGAAGCTTGATCCAATAATCATATAAATCAACTGGCACAAGCTCAACTACTAGTCTTCATAGTTAGTCTCCTTTCCAGGCACTCTGAATCACTATTCTAAACTCAAGTCCTATTAATACAAGAAAGACTATGTACAATACAACATAATATGCTAAATGGGTCTGATCTATTAGACTACCCTATGTCAATATTCTAGGTAGGTCCATGGTGGACAGACCACAGATTCCTCTATCTACAGCTCTTATCATTCACTCTCATCTTAGGTCCAGTCTCCTCACTTTCTGGAGTTCGGAGTTGCTAAACCCTTTCACATCGAAGTCTTAATCTACTTATTTATATAATAATATATATATATATATATATACATGATTCAAAGGTTCAAGTACCAAAACTGATCATGTTTAAAAGTAATACAATAAAGTTATAGATACAGTAAATATCCAATAGAAAGCCAAACAGACAGTTACTTACTCTGTTCGAAAGCTAAAACGGTGCACCATGCTATAATAAAGCATTACAATACTCTTGCTTTATAATAACCAACTAAACTGCTAAATACTATGGATGGAATACCAGTAAAATGTATTACTTTAGCATGAATACATAAAATATACAATATACATGTATACATACTAATATCAAAATACATAGATAGAAATGATATTGTCTTACCTGGAAATAATCAAAGATGAGGAGAAACAAGTCAGTTGGTGTACTCAGTGCTCACTCAAAATGTAGAATGACACATGTTGTACACTATTCATGCTGACCGATCCCTGCTCAAGTCTTAATCTCCAAGTTCGTCCATTTATGCTGGTAGGGTAATGTTTACTAAACTGGGGGATTAATCCTTAGTCTGTAATTCTGAGGGTAGAGTTTCTTTGTGCTCACTGGACATAGCAAACTCATATAAACTTACTAAACAATACAAAGTTAGGAACAAAGGGGTGGGCATTTACTAACTAAAGTGGAGTGGGCATTTATTAGTGAGTCATCAAACATCAAAGAGTATTATCTCTATAGGGGTATAACACAGCACAGAGTATATCTCTATAGGGGTATAACAAATGTATTCGAAGCAAAGAACTGATTTGCATTTGCGCATGTTTGGCTTTTCTTCTCGAGCTTCCACAGGTTGGAAAAGGGCTTGCATTGTATCTTAATTAAAGAAATGAAAATTGAAATGTTTTATTTTGTAATAAAGAAACGGAGAAACAGGGAAATATATATATATATCGTCCCTATTTTTACGAAGTGACGGTAGTGAGGAAAATCGTAACGCAAAGTGAATGTGATTTTCATTCACTACCGTCACTTCGTGAAAATAGGGACGATATATAAAGAGAGAGAGAGATATATATATATATATAGAGAGATATATATAGAGAGAGAGGTAGAGAAAGAGAGAGAGAGAGAGGGGGAGAGGTAGAAGGAAGCAGAGAGAAAGAGAGAGAGAGAGAGACAGATGTATAAAGTGGAAAGGGGAGAAAGGTGGAAAAAGGTATAGTAGATATATTAGTTAGAGAGAGACAGGTAGAACATGTATAGAGGACTAGAGGAGAAAAGAGAGATTGAGAGAATATGATGATATATTGGGATCTACGGTGGTGAAAACAAAAGTGAGAAGTAGGGAGACAATGAAAAATAAAGATTACGCATGTTAAAAGAGGAAGAGATAGGGAAGACTCGACTTGAAAATGAAGATTGATGAAAGCTAGCCCGCCTCTCCACTCAATCTACATTTCTTTCTGAGAGGGAACCGATAGAATTTTGATTACGGAATTCCACTGGGTAATTTTACAAATCGAGAAAGTCTAAGATTACCTATATTCATTAAACAGGCAGAATAAAGAGAAGTAAAGAATGGTCGAGAGGAGGATGCGACGGGGATGTTCTTTTCGCATCCATGGGTGATTGTGCGATGAGAGAAACGAGGGAGAAGGAGCGTATAGTTTCTCTGAAATGTATACTGGGCTTGAAGTTGGATGGGGAATGAATTTCATCTTTCATGTTGAGTCCGATATTTGGAGGCGGGGATTGATTCTATTTCTGCAAAAGGAAATGTCGGAAAAGGAGGAAATGTTAATACGAGAGGCATATGACCGTATGGTGTAGAAGGAAACAAAAATACCTCTGGAAAATATAGTAATTGGGTTATAATTAGGAAATTCGATCAGCAAAAACACTGTTCTATTTTTTGTTCATTTAAAAGCTATGGGCAGGACATTTGATATTGTGAAGGCATTACATGCATTTACATATTGCATTGCTTCAAAGAAAAGAAAGAAAACAAAAAGAATGGAAGAAAGAGATAAAATACTTCCAAAAAAAAAAGGATGTGATGTCACTTTTAGTCAGATTATTACAAAATAAGACTGAAATAATGAGAATTAGTCTACGTTGCCCCTATTTGATCAAAGCAACACACACGTACATTAATTCCTCATAGTCATGCAAATGAATATTACAACACACGTTCTGATATGGGGTCAATTACGCTTGGACAATGAACCTCGCATCAAAAGGAACTATCAGCTTATTAACAACATAACATTTTGGCGAGATAACGGTTATGAAAAATATACTATAATTTGTCGGTCCGGGATTTCGAGGGAACCAATGGTAAATCACCTTAAAATGTTAAAATCAATTTCACGAAAACAATATTGTCAATATAAATCATAGGGCATATGAAGAAAAAAAAAGGCAAGGGCAAAGTTATGTTTAGTTTATTATTTGTGAACCGAGTAACCGTCGGTCATTTTCTTTGTCGTTCAAACTCGTTATTTAGTGTTATCTATGAACACAGCTCTTTTTTTCCCGCCATACTTATCTCATCTCATATCTCCTGGCTCTCTGAGTGACCGACTTTTTGTCTCCGCTGGCCATTTAATTCATTGGCTGGAAGCAAAGTGGGGAATAATCAAATATAGTCAAAAACATTTTAACGAGCCCTTCTTGTGCAGCCCCGGTTTTATCAGAAGTTAATTTGGAAAATCCCCTTAGAACACAACCGAGAAAAAAGCCTTTCAAAACACACTAATTTTCCATTTGATTCAATTATCGAAACCATTCAAATTAAAAACGCCTCAAGAAGTTTCTGGATGCCTTGCAAATTGAAAGGGTGAAAAAGGGAAAGGGTACATAGGGGCCTAGATTAGCTATGGAAGTAGAACCGGTGAATAAAGAAAGATAAAAAGAGAGTACTAAAATAAAGATCGGAGTCACTAACTTAGTTATATCTTTATTTAGTTTACCGCTAAACAGCCTGAATTAATTGGAAATAAATGAAGCCAATGAGAGGACAATTTGATTAAATTTATGCTCATTACTTGGAAGAAAATATCGAAGAGAGAATATTCTTTAATATTCCGTCATTTGAAATAAGTAAAGCTAAGAGTTTGTTAAATTCGTACTTTTTTCTCGCCTCTTTCTGATTTATTTCCTGATACACTCGACTTCTTTCTCATAAAGTCGTTATCATATTGTTGTCGACAAATACGCCAACAGCGCTTATTCGTCGTGAATTACAATGCCGTATGTGTACAGTAATAACAAAAGAAGCACCACTTGATAAAGATCATTCTTTTTTTTATAAATATAATTGTCCTGCGGTATGATAAAACAACAATGACATTTCGTATAGTCGAGTGGTTTAAGCAATTGACTTCAAATTCAAAGGTCGTGGTTTGATTCCCGACACTATTGCCTTTTGACAAGGCATTGATCTATATTTGCCACTCCATACCCAGGAGAGAAATGGGGGCCTGGGGGTGTTTCATAAAGCTGTTCGTAAAGTTACGCATGACCTTACGAACGACTTGTATATGAAAAGCCAAATGGGATGCTCAATCATTTTTAAATACATCAACTAAAGTTGAACTGTGAAGATGTAGATTAATATTCTCATGATAACAACCATTTGTATAAATGCAAAGTCATTTTTTTGCCATAAATTAATTGAGGTTATTGAAAATATCAGAAAAAAATGTGGGCATCCTATCTGGCACTTCATATACAAGTCGTTCTTAAAGTGACTCATGCGTTACTTTACGAACAGCTTTATAAAACACCCTCTGGTAGGATAATGAAAGCATTCGCGTTAGTATGCCTATGCCCTCACGGTGACCATTATGTTAGTTATATTCCCCAGGGAGTGGAGATGGTGCATATTGTACGTGAATGAATCCGATGACCGGGGTAATAATATTGGTAAAGCGCCTAGAGGCGGTATTCCGTATTAAGCGCTACATAGATCCAGATTATTATGATATACATTCAAAATAACCATGCGACTTTCATGTCGAATCATTCTATTTCATAGATATAAACCTCTTATCGGCGCAGTTAGCATCAAAGTTAGTATCTTGGAAAACGATATGATAGTTGATCAATTTCTGACCACACACAGAATGAACATGTCATTATATTTCCATGTAAATATGTAGCCCTTAAAAAAAATACTATGATCACGGTGAAACATTCACAATGACATTCAAACAGCAATATACAAGAAAACATGCATGTTGAATGAGCTATAAGCAATCGAAGAAGGAAAATGTGATCATGACTATGCATTATTGTATTCATACACGAATACTATATGCGCTCTATAATTGGTATATATCGCTTTGTATTTTTATTTTTATTCAAAATCCAACCTTTTGGTTGCAATACAGAAATAAATAAATTTAATTAAAATGTAATTAATATTGCTTGTGAAATTGTAGGCATTTCTTCTAACGACTAGTTCGAAACAAAAAAATGAACACCTGTTCTTCAGAATCAATGACAACAATAATGATAATAATATCTCGCACATAATCATCCAACGGGGTGCTCACGGCGCCTACAAAGTACACTGACTTGTAGGTAAGCTGCCCTATATATTAGTTCCTAAAAACATTCAGTCAAAATTTCGACTCACAATTTTGGATTTTCCGGCACGCAATCATTTTCGAAAAATACATTCACATCGTTATGCCGCAAAACTGTTATCGATTTGAAAAATGACAAAAAATGAAATAAGGCAAATGGACATTTACCCGCAATTAACGACCATTTCAATTTCGTTTAGTTTTATTTTCAATCACTAAACCTCATTTCTAGAGGAGGGGGCGAAACCTCTCACTCAAACAACTGGAGCATGGCGATATGATATTGGTCAACTGAACTGCACACATCAGAGGTAGAAGGGCATAGGTACGTAGGAGAAAATTAAGATAACTACATATAATAACAAGGACAGGGGACGAAGCAGAGAGATAGATAGAGAGAGAGAGAGAGAGAGAGAGAGAGAGAGAGAGAGAGAGAGAGAGAAATTAAAATAAAGAGAGAGAGAGAGGGGGGGAGGGGGAGGTGACTAAACAAACAAAAGACGACAAAATACATGAACAACTAATAGAGGAGCATAAGGACTAAAATGGGAATAAGGGGAGAGAGAAATAAAGAGGTTAAAAAACAAAAACAAAGAATTGACAAGGCAGAGAGAGAGAGAGAGAAAAAAAAAAGAGAGAGAGAGAGAGAGGAAGAGGGAGAGGGAGAGAAAGAGAAAGAGAGAGTTTTTTTGTTGGGGGGGGGGGGGGGTGGAGTGACAAAACACGAATCTAATCTAAGAGAGAAGAAAACTATGTACACAAAATAAAGGACTAAGTAGAGAAAGAGAGAGAGAGAGAGTGAGAGATAGTAGAGAGAGAGGGAGAGAGGAGAGAGAGAGGAGAGAGCGAGAGAGAGAGAGAAAGAGAGAGAGAGAGAGATGAAGTGAAAGAGAAAGAGGGAATGTATACTGAAAGACGAGGAATACCATACACGTGGACAAGGTTAAAAGGGTGAAAACAACCTGGATTGAAAGCAAGCTATAGCGGTCTTAGATCAAAGTGATCACATATGTTTCTAGCGCCATGTCCGTTCCATGGTGTCTGCATGATCGCATCACATGAGTGATAAGAATATATCGGTCGCAAGCTGAAGAGAAAACTGAGCAGGACATTCCACTTTAGTCTGAGCAGTTTCATATTTTGTGTTACTTTATTTAAAATCGAGTTAACACATTGAAATGAGCAACTACTAGATACCAAAGAGGTGGTAATATATGGATAAAGTAGGGCAAGTCCAAGTTATGGCCAACATTATGTAACCAAGTATTATTAAATTGTATTCTGGAATCGGAAACATATATTGACCGGAAACATCATGTTATGTGCTGTGTTATTTGATTCAAACTCTATAGTATGGCTATCAGACAGAACTACTGAAATCACCACATGCTTCTTTTATCGTATGTGGCATTTAGTTTGCTCTTTAGGGCAAGGTTTCAGTAACACATTGGATCAACACGTGCATTTGTAAAGACCGGCACATAGGCCTAGCCATATCGTATGAAACTATTTATCACTTGTCGTCTTATGCTCATACCTTCATAATGTTCATGCAGAAGTTGATTAACCGGTCCTGTTTCTTTTACACGCCCTTTGATCTTTGTTCAATCCATGCATGCTGCAGGATGCACTCTTCCAAAGGAAGAACTCTAGAAGATGAAGAGGAATCCGCCATTCAATTCAATTCAATTCAAAGTTTATTCAACACTCTTCATAAAAACATTTAAAACATACAAATACAGAATGGAGTTATAAAAAAAATTAAAAAAAAGTGATAACAAATACAATGGCAGTTTATAAGAGCATTTGGGATAGGCAGAAAGGAGGGAAGTTCCTTATATAATAGCCTACCCCTAAAAACACACATACAGGAAAACGAGAACAAAAGAACAGAACACAAAACAAAGAACATATTAAAACTTATACAGTAGGTTTGCGGGTGCACCATCAGAGTTTTAAAAAAATGTCCAAAAATTTCCCATGCTATTGATACTGATTATTATACTTGTTTAACAGATTATGTACGTAGAGTCCATACTATGTAAAGCCTTAACCCTAGTGACACCTAATGACACCTACCCCCTTGACATCCACCCCCAGATAACCACCCCAGTCAACTAGTACCTTCTAGGACAACTACCCCCTAGGGCAACCACCCCCGGGACAACTACCCCCGGATAACCATCCCCGGATAACTACCCCCAGTCAACTACCCCCGGGACAACTACCCCCCGGATAACCACCCCCAGTCAACTACCCACTAGGACGACTACCCCCAGGGCAACCACCCTCTAGGACGACCACCCCCAGGACAACTACCCCCGGACAACAACCCCCATGATAATAATGATGATTGTGATGATAACAATTATTTTCCATTTCCAACATACATTTTTGCTGCTAGAAATAATGTCCCCCATTTATGTTTGAAATTAAACAAAGTTAAACAAACAAAAATCAATAATACTTTAATATAGATCTCGTGAAATAATTTTTTTTAGTCTCGGGTTTTTAGATTGCACTTAGTCGATGTTTACGTAAGAAAAACCCCGATATTTCATTTCATAAAGAGTACTTCAACATGCTTGTTTGCCCTATAAAAAAACTTTTCATAAACATAAAAAATAAAAAACGGATAGTCCGATACAAGTTTGTAGATGCATACGTCATGAACTCCATAAATACTTCATAGCCTAAATCGGGAGAATTTTGCCTTCACTTTCATGGTTCTTTTTTCTTCCGGACTTGTTATACATCCTGCCGACCGTGTTGAGCGTGCGTCAGTGAATACCTAAACAACAGTGGAAATGGAACACGATAGAATGTATATCTGAGCAATGGTCGTCTTTAAAGATAAAGTTGAGTTCTGGTCATGCGATTGTATTGTGAAAGAAACGGTGTGGAATCGATCAGAAAAAATTGATCATGTAGCATATAAGTATTGGTGTGTACTGCATGTTTCAGGAATCATCAAAATGATAAGAAATTTGGCCCAGTCTTGGTAAAAGTAACCAGCACTGTACACAGAAAGATTTAAATGGGACTACACAAACATGTGGCATAAAACTGACGTCCTCAATTTTAAGATGTTACATCCGGTTAATTTCAAATTCATACTACAGACCTCATTCGAAACCTATATTTTATAAATTAAAGCTTCTCAATGTATCTGATATCTGTATATATCATATTGCAGTCTTTATGTACTTTTGTCGAAATGAATCTTTAACATGTGGACTTCTAAATATTTTAATTTGAATTCGACTTTTCATGATTATGAAACTAGAAATGCATCTAATTTCCACTTACCATAAATTAAAACAACTTTAATGAAAAAGTCAATATCTTTCGATGGTCCACAAATTTGGAATTCCATTCCAATAAATATAAACAATTGCAAAAGTCTTCAAACTTTTAAACGAAAATATAAAAATGTATTTAATTGAATCTTACGTGCAATAAATCACCAGGCTTTTTACCCCCTCACCCTGTTTTCCCCCATTTTGTTTCCATGGTTCCAATAGTAAAACATTTAATTTGCCTATTATTAATATTATATATGAGGGATGGGCTCTAGCATAAGGACCATACTCCATTTTAGCTCATCCCCTCACTCCCATTATGTTTTGTTGTTGTTGTTGTTGGATGTATGGTATTTTGTTTGTGTTTATGCCGTTTTTAATTGTATATATACTGTAGTTTTAATGATGAGTGTAAATAAACGAACTTGAACTTGAACATGTCATAGGCCCACTTAAAATAAAAAGGCATTTGAAGAGCCATGCTTTTCAGAGAACATTTTTGTATCTGATGTTCTTCCATACTTGCATACTAAACAATGAAACGCTCACAAATTATTTTTCACCTCTCCCCGGAACTCAACCTTCCCTTTTAAGGTGCAATGTTGACTAGGTAACGACCTTATACATCAGACACATGACATGGTGAAACCATGGACCTACAAACTGACCCCAGAGCGACCGATTCCTGGATTATTTGGTTATGTAATTCCTTGATCGGCCAGTTGTCGGTCTGGAGCGGTTCTCCATTGTGTGGCAGGGATGAGGGGGGGGGGGGGGCCAACTTATAACGGTATTCTCAGTGAGTACTCATTAAGTTATATTTGCTTGCACTATTCATACATTTCATGCATAGTGAAGGGGTCGTGGGATAGTGGTTCATTCACTTGACTCTCAATCCAATCCAATGGTTTAGGGTTCGAATCCCAGACCGACACTAACGTCTTGTGACAAGACATTAAGCAACAAGTGCCACTCTCCATCCAGGTGTTAATGGGTAACTGGGAATAGCTGGGGAAATAGTGATGGCAGGAAAACAGCATTGTTGCTGATGAGGCTTACCTGGGTAAACAAAATAGTTATTGTTAGATTCTTTTCACTCTCATTTGGTGCGTCGAAGACGGGGACAGACTGACGCAGTCATACGTCACCCGATGATGTTTCTTGCGCCACGTACGGGGGTAACGGAAATCTGAAATCTCAGTTGAAATGGTGGAAAGTAAAAATGTTAAGCCTCTGCCGGTCATGTCAAGCAAACGTATTGTATGAGATGGAATGTTTGCTACGCCCCAGTTTGAATTCTCACTTGCTACCCCTACTCCCCTTCTCCACACAACCTTACTCTTGGCTTTGGTTGTAGGTCAACTGACCAATTTCCGTTTCGAAACACACTCTTCCTATCGCTCGAACACACTTTCCTCGTCAGGTATGCGTCTTACAAACAGCAGGCCAGCCTGGCGCATTTCAGACTAAGGGGCCGTTGCGAGGCATTATGCAGCGACTTATAAACCAAAGTCCAGCACTTCCAGCTCATTATTAGCATGCTTCAGAAATAAACAGGCGACAGGAGCAGAGAGAGAGGGAGAGAGAAGATGTGAAGAGTGAATTTGGGCGAAGGTTTCGTTATTTTGCAAACGATACAAGCCTGGGAATGAAGTGGTATTTCGTGTGGCGAGTGCATTACGTATAGCCTGCTAACAGCTTCTCCCTCTTGACCTTCTAAGTGCACTTTAAAACTGACATGTCACACGCGCCACTTTCCCTCTTCATTTGACCATTCTCTCTTCCTCTCTCTCTCTTAAACTGCTTCTTACTCTCCCTTTCATTCCTGCTTCCGCCTTTGACTCTCTTTCACTCACATTCCTCATGTTTTACCATTTATTGATTTTCATGTTTTGTTGAATTTCTAAAAAAATAAAAAACAAGCCTGTCTTTCTCTCCCTCTTTCTGATAAATTTGCCTGTTTATCCCTCTGTCATACGTTCCATTATTTGATTTTTACATTACATGTCCTTCTTTTCAAGAAAACACTTTTTCTATTACCCCTTAAATAAATCTCTATTTCTGTCCGTCTGTCTGTTTTCTATTTATCTCTTACTTTCTCATTACTACTAACCTTCTCTTTACTTCCATTTCCCTTTATCTCCCTGTCTCCTCTCTCATTTTTTCTTTCTCTCTCTCTCTCTCCCTCTCTCGTTTTTCGGCGGTAAAATGTCGAGGTACTCGGAGGCGTCAAGTTAAATCGAGACGAGGAGGAAGTTCTGCATGTTCTACACTCATCTATAACGACACAAAGATTTCTCTGAAAACCGAGACCATGCGGGCGCCATTTCGCAACCAACTTGAGATAATATGTAATCAATATACAGAAATCTGCTACTTAATGATAGAAAATAGAACGTTCTCATCTTAAAACAAAATTGAAATTAGGCCCCGGCATTACAAGTAAATCATATTATATTTGAAGTCCCTGGAACTGTTATCAATGTCGAAAATTGTTGTTCTAATTTCTCCATTGCAAAGTGATTATATGAGATCAATAAATTCTGATGAAGACATAATTTTTCCCATTAAGCTTTTAATTAGCGGATTGATAAAATATTGGAAATAGTTGCTGCGCTTCGTGATAAATAGTTCATTTGTTACAAATATCCTTGGAAATAATGATATCTAGTTTAGTCATTACGCATCGGCGTCACGAGGATAATAATATTATCAACCACAGCCCA